>CACRXK020007940.1:0-21747 GCA_902702795.2 Paramuricea clavata
GGGGGGGGGGGGCAAAGCCTCCAAAATTTCCGACAAAACTTTCAAATTTCCGACAAACCCCCTTATTTGCACTCGAAAAGGCTGTTTTTAGCCCTCTTTTAGGTCAAAATTTCCGAAAATTCGTCATTTTCCGTCATTTCCCACCAAGATTTCCGCCACTGTTTTCAACGATGATTTTGAAAGATAAAAACTTATAGGGACCTTATGACCCCATAAGAAAAACTTATGACCGCATAAAGTAAAAGAGGGGGTGTGGGCTGGGAAAAATAGGGGCGTTGGTCACTATTTTTGAGCACGGTTGAAGGGGTGTGTCATCGCATGTTAATTGCAATCATAAGGGTGGGTCATGTAAAAATATGCCGAAATTTTTTCAAGGGCATATATATTAAAATTCATATTATAAAAATAGAAATAAAACGTATCGGGATCCATGTGTAAAATTTATACCGCAACCTCAAACTTAAAAGCTGAATTTATTGTCTCGGCTAATACGTTAGTAGTGGCTAGCTGATTTTCTGATATTATTGCTAAATGTCATGAGTTTTGTGTATAGGATGTTTATTATGTAACAAAATTAGTGTAATTTCTACGAGAGCGTAGTTAAATCACAATTATATCATTAGCGGTTTGACGTTAAGGCTCGTTTACACTTGCGATTTTTGCTGCAATTTTAGGTGCGATTTTCGTCCTCTGATGGATATGAATTAACGAGCTCGAGTGGATAAATTATGAATCTTTTACATGTTCTCTGAACATTCGTGACTCATCTGCTTGTTCATATCCATCAGAAGGAGAAAATCGCACTAGAAATCGCAGCAAAAATTGCAAGTGTAAACGGACCTTTAGTCGTAAATGCAGGGATTATTCTAAGGAAATTTTATCACTGCACAAAAGCGCGAAAAATGATAAAATTTATATCAATTTAGCGACATTTTAGAAAACGTTCTAACTGCCCTGCATGAGTGCACGTATTCTGGTTCTGCAACTTGCATGTCACGAATTTCAGTATATGCAGGCAAATGACACAAAGTCACTGCTAATGAGCCCAAATCTGCATTCTGCATATTCTATTTCATGCAAAGATATACACATTTAAAATATTTTTTGAATCGCATGCAAAACACCAAGCAATATTGCTCAAGATCTAGTCTTTCATACTCGTGAAATAGATTAATTATAAACTGTTGATTGTGTTACCAAACAGCGTCAAAAATCTCAAAACAAAAAGTGATTTTCTTGAACACGACTTGGTCGCTAGGAGAGAGTACCCGATCGCAGTATATATGCCACCGAAACATTTGTAAATGAATGCTTTATTGATCAAAAGGTCGGCAAACAGTAGCCGAGCTTTCAGATTGCAATAATTTTGAGTTAAGTACTTTAACCCTGTATATTCCCAGTAAAAACTGAAAGCCATTGTATGTGGATTATATGCAAAGTGGCCATTTTGTCACCAATTTCTGGTACTGAACAATATCGCATTTTATCACTGCACATAATCTAATTTATCACTGCACAAATCACATTTATCACTGCACAAATTGGTTATCACTGTACCTTAGAATAATCCCTGCGTAAATGTCAAACTAAAGTTCAGTCTCTAATTATGAGAAAGATACTGCAGTATACATGGGAAGTTCCATGCAAAGAAAAACTCCTTTCTGTATTTAATTGCACCATTTGATGTAACACAGAATTATTTGGCAGCAGAAAAATAGAACGCTGGTATCTTTCGCCTTTCTGAAAGGGTGGGTCATAATTTTTCAGCACCAATTTAAGGGTGGGCTACAAAAAGTTAAGACACCTAAGATATGATTTTCCCCCTTTACTTTATGACTGGTCCCTCAACCTCGTTTCCTGGGAACGAGGTTGACTGATCCCTTACTTTTTTTATAATAACAATCGATTTAGACATTTTCCTTGGTACATGCGATATTGTGGGGCTTCCAGTTAAGATGTTCATCTATATTAAACCCCCCGAGAAAACTAATTCCTCATTAATTAAACAAATTAAGTTAACAAACTCGATGACTATTTAGGAATATATTAAATTCAACATTTACATTGGTTTTGTTTTGGTCGAAAAATCATAACATTAGTTTTCCGTTTAAATTAATTGATAATCTATTAGCTGAAAACCAATATAAAAATTGGAGAGTTTATTTAACTCACGATTAACTTGATCGATTAAACCAGAGAGGTTTTTATGCGAGTAAATAGATTTGTGTCATCGCCGCGAAAAGCGAAATATGCTTGAAACATTACATATACATCATTAACATACAATAAAAATAGTAATGGGCCTAATATTGAACCCTGCATGCGGAACACTCAATAGTCATTTTTTGAGAACAACTACATTTTACTGAACAAATTGCTGTCTGTTGCTAAAATCGTTTTTAAGCCACTAGAGCTCTCGTGCAATTTTTAGTAAATCATGAAAAATACCAGACGAAATCGACAATTAATTATAGCGATGTGTGTGAGAGGTTTAGCAATTTGATCGATGGATTTTTTAATAGAAAACACAGGTAAATTGTCATAATAAACAGCTACTCCATTTTTAAAGGTATATAGACCTTTTCTCTTATGAGTAAAATTTTGATCTAGATATGCCTGGACAAAAATCACAGCTTGAAAGAGCATAACAAAATTAGTAATATTCCGAAGTTTCGTTGCGAAATGTTGTAAAATGCGGATAATATAGCCTTGCGAAGTTATCAATTTCCCGTTTGTAATGCAAAATGACTGAAAAACGGCAAACTTCGCAAGGCTATATTATCCGCATTTTACAACATTTCGCAACGAAACTTCGGAATATTACTAATTTTGCGATGCTCTTTCAAGCGGCGCGCTGTGATGAAATTTTTGTCCAGGCAGTTTCTAGATCAAAATTTCACTCATAAGGGGAAAGGTCTATTTACCGTTTCAATAATCTCTTGTTCACCTGCCGGCCCAAAAAACATGCTATCGACGTACTCACCGGAAAGAAATGAATTGGAAGAAAGTTCAAGAAACTGAAACATGTCTTTTTGGCTAAGTCAGGACCCAGTTTCGCGAAATATAGTTAACAGAACTGATTATTCGCTATTAAATTTGGATCTGAATATTCTACACCATCAATTAAAAATGTAGAAGGAAGTTTCATGGACATGGTCTGCTTACATTTGTTCATAATTTCATTCAAAATATTCCACTTTTTTACAATTTAATTTAATTTATTACGCTCTAATAGCTGTTCATAATAAAGACGTTTAGCTATTTTATATCTTATGCAGACTTGGATACAGTGGCGGAAATTCACTTTTTCCGGTGGGGGGGGGGGCAAAGCCTCCTAAATTTCCGACAAACCTTTCAAAATTCCGACGAACCCACCCCCCTATTTGCACTCGAAAAGGCCGTTTTTAGCCTTCTTTAGATCAAAATTTCCGAAAATTCGTGAATTTTCCGTGAAGGTGGGGGGGGGGGGGCGGTCGCCCCCTCGCCCCACCGAGATTTCCGCCACTGCTTGGATAAAGCTTAATTTAAACATTTTTCTTTGAGTTGTGTATTTGTTCAGACAAATAGAAGTTATCCTAAATTCCCATGTCAGGCAGAAGACCTTGTGTTTTCACGCATTCATTAAATTAATTCGAGAACTGATTATACGGCTGTCAAATAGACAATTCCCATTCTTGAATAATTTTAAAACTAGGCAAGGAGATGCAAATATATCACCACAGCTAGAGAGAGCATGCTAAAATGAGTAAATTTGCAAAGTTTGGTTGCGAAATGTTGTAAAATGCGGATAAAATGGCCTTACAAATTTTGTATACTTTTGTATTGCGTGCGGAAATTGCCGAGGGGCAAATCACTCGAAAAATCTCGTACACTCCCTCAAAAAGTCCGTAAAAAGACCGAAAAGTCCAGAGGGATTTTCAAAAGTCCGCAAAATCCCTAAATCGGTAAAGAGTCCATGTAAATCCTTGAAAATCTTTGAAAATTTTTCCCTAAAAAACGATGCCAAAAGCCACTCTGCCTCTGGTGTTATAAATACTGCATTTACTTCATGTAACCACAGTTGATTCTTTTATTTAACCTGAATCACCTGAACTTCAGGGCCTGAAGGCTAGTACCGCTGGTTAGCTTCCGCGAAGGCGCGAACGGAATGCAGCGAGGTGCTTACCGTATTTACTCGTTTGAGCGCCGCGGCGCTCTTTGAATTTTCAGACTCAGATGCGGCGCTCATTCGAGGGCGGCGCTCAATCGGGGGTTTAATTTAAAAAACTTTTATTTGTGAATTATATCAAGAACTTTTAACAATAAAATAAACAAGTTTTGAATGTCTTTGTCACTAAGGCAGCGTTTACACTGTACCGTTACGTTTTCGTAGCGTTCTCGTATTGTTCTTAATCCTCAAGGGAACGCAAGACAATAGTCTAGTTCTCTCGAACAATACGAGAACGCTACGAAAACGGTACAGTTGTAAACGCTGCCTTAATGTCCCCACTTTGACGGCGGAAAGGTTTTGCACTGTTTAGTGCGGCGCTAAGCGGCGCTCATTCGGGCGCGGCGCTCTTTAAAAAAATTTGATCTGAAATGCGGCGCTCATTCGGGGGCGGCGCTCAATCGGGGGCGGCGCTCAATCGAGTAAATACGGTATACTTATAGCTTCTTGTGATCGGAAATTAAGCAATTTCCGCACGCAATATAGGCTCAGATTCCAGCCGTTGTGTTCTGGCGGCGAGTGGCGAGAACACAACGGCCGGAATCTGAGCCTACACGCAATACAAAAGTATACAAAATTTGCGAATTTGCAAGGCTATATTTTCTGCATTTTACAACATTTCGCAACCAAACTTTGTCATTTTACTAATTTTAGTATGCTCTTTGCGGAAACTTTGTATACTTTTTTGCCAAGACTATAAAAATTATCCCAGTAATTAGGCCAAATCGTCATTAGTGCCGTTTAGAAAACAAAAAAAAAACAAAAGGCCAAGACAAAGAGAACAAAGGCCTAGTGTGACGGTGTTTGGCCCAATTATTAGGTAGGTAGGTAGGTAAAACTTTATTTAAAAGTTCACACGCTGGCCCGTCAACTATACGCTGATTTCCACGAGGGGCGTGTGGATTACATGATATTATATAACAAAATATCACACACACTAAACTTACAAATAACTACAAAACAATTATGTACAAAACTGATAACATAATTAATATTAGAAATTATAAGCGTCAATTGCATTTATGAATGTTGGTAATGATCTGAATCACGCATATCTGCAGGTAATGAGTTCCACAATTTAGCGCCATCATAACAGAAGCTTTTCTTAAGGTTTTCAGTTTTTGGCAAAGGTAATTGTAGTGATTTTCCCTGGCATAGACGTTACGTAGTGATCAATAAGAGTACAAGACCTATTAGTTATTCGTGTGCCCTCAGTGATTAATTGAGATAATTGATATGCTTCATAAATAATTTTCAGTGTTTTTGTTGGTTGGTCAGAGACTCTCTTTAACATATTGCAATTCAAATCCCCTAAGATATGAAGTTCTTTGTTTTCATGATCAATCAAACCAAGGATCAAAAAATGCGGATGAGGCGTCGGGTAGTCGGTAAACAGATGCAACAATAAAATTACGGCTATTTGGTTTACAGATTTCTAAACAAACAGCTTCGAGACCATCAGGAACAAGATCATTTCTGGTTTTATAGTTAATTGAACTACGGAGATAGACACACACACCTCCGCCTCTACGCGATCTGTCTTTCCTGATAATGTCGTATCCGGAAATATTTACCAGACCATCCGAAATCGAAGAATCCAGTCTAGTTTCATTTAAGGCAAAAAGGTCAATACAGTACATAAACAATTTCGATATGCGTAATTCATCAACATGTTTCGGCAAACTAACTATATTAAGTAGAGCCATTTTAAATCCCTTTGCATTGGGACCATTAGGAATTAAATTAGGTGCAAATTGCCTATACAATAGATTACGGTTAATTTGAATTTGAATTTGAAAGGGTGTACATTTTTTTGATACACCCTGCACAATGAAATGTGAGTGAGTAACTTTTCGAGCGCGCGCACTTGGAGGAAATGTTCATTAATCGTGACTGAAATTATTCAACATGTTGAATATTCGGTGCCGATGGCACACGTGGCTGAAATCGCTCAAAACGTCACCACACACTACTGGGGGAACTTGCTCACGCCAACAGTCACGAGTGACGCTCCGCTCAGCTGCTAGCACCAATGTGCCCCGGGCTTTATGAGCCTACGTTTCGGACACTGCCTATAACTGAGAACTTAGTATTTATGTTTGCAAGTACTGATGCTGTAGCTGATTTAAGTTACGATTTAAGGTACTGATTCAAATGCATAAAAGGTCAACAATTTTTGCTTGATGTTTCACGCAGCATGCTTTTTAAACTGCCCTCAGCCTAGAAATTACAATTCAAGCTAGCTATCATTGGAAAAATTTGAGTCCGGATCTAACTGAATCACGTAACATTTGCCGGTTATTGCAGACGTTTAGAAATAGAGTATAGGAGAGTTATAGAGCTGCAGGTATACATGAGCGAGTATGTACTACAAATGCAAGTTAATTCGGTTAGTTTTGGAACCTTTAGCGCTGGTACACCTGTACCTTACTAGGATACAGACCCCAAAGATGACAGCCGATGTACAAAACTATTGAATTCGTAATCAGTGAAGTTTGGTCCCCACACATTTGTGCCCGAAAGAGTTGAAAATAGAGCGAGTACAGCGAGTACAGACGTTCTGTGCTATTAGACTTGGATCAAGTCCGTCTCTCAAGAGTCCGAGGGATCGGACGCTCTAGGGTCCTCTAGAGAGACGGACTTGATCCAAGTCTACTGTGCCGCGTGCTCCTATGCGCACTCCGCGCGACGCGCGTGGCTCGGGAGTAATTCAATATGGCGGACAAAGTGAAGGTTGGTTTTATTGGAGGTGGCAAAATGTCACAAGCGATTGCCTCAGGGTTTGTATCATCTGGCTTGGTGGAACCACAAAATATCATTGCAAGTGCTATCACGGAAAATACTCTCAATATCTGGAAGGTATATGCTCTATATTATTGTAATTGTTACATAAATCACTTTTGTTCTTTGACTCTTTGTTCTGTGTTTAATACTGACACGTGTTTTATGTAGAGGAATGAGGATTTTTATTTATCTGGTATGAATATACCAGATAAATAGAAATCACTTTTACTTAACCATCAAGTGCTATATATGAACATAACTATAGCTGTCAATGTCGACTGGTCATCACATATTACATATATGTGTCTCATATGTGGGGCTAACCCCCCCCCCCCCCAATTTCTAGAGGGTGGGGAGATGAGTGGGGTAACAACATTGTAGAACCAAGAACTTTTCAGTTGCATGGTTACCAAAAGTTAAGTAATGTGATTGATGTGATTTAATTTATGTGGGAAGTAATCAGCAGGCTACAACCTATCAAATGTAATGATCAGACATTTTACACATTTATATAGTCAGAACCAAGTGAAATTGTTATAATCCATGTTAATAGTTATAATGTATGTTTTATATACATGTATTAATTTTGAGATGCTCTGTTCAGTGGTTGAGATCATTTAATTCACCCTTTTCAATATTTATGTCAATGGGTTGTTCCAGAAAAGATCCATACTCCCCCCACGGAGGAAATTTCTGCCATCCGGAGGCGGAGGGGAGAAAAAATTGTTTCTGATAATAGTAAATGTATTAGGACATCCGAAGGGGGTAGGGGAGTTAACTTCCTATTTCCTCTGTGGGGGTGGTACGGATGTTTTCTGGAATGACCCATACAGCTGGTACTGTACATCACAAATACTTCCTCGATCTGGGAGCCTCGATCTCATGAATCATTAAGACAGAAGGCAATTTGTTTACAAGACAACTTGTAAGAGTGAAGTTCCTGGACCAAGGGGAGATTTGTGAGTAAAAAATGGTTGCAGTCTCTTCATCACGTTAAAATGGAAAATTTGTGAATGATTTGGAAAATTGTACATAACCAATACATTTCTTACTATATTATACAAAATGCAGCAAAAATTTTTTGTTTAAATATCAAATATTACCAATCTATCGCAGAAGTGATCACACATCCAGCATCCTTTTTCCTGCCAACCCAGTAATTATTAATGTGCCATAAACAGGATCGAAGATTTTTTTATTTTGAAGGAATGGGGTTGTGTCACAACATTTAGTAACAAACGAGTGGTGGATACATCTCAACTGGTGTTTATTGGCGTCAAACCACATCTAGTGTTGCAAGTTTTGAAGGAAATATATGACAATGTCACTGGTAATCATGTAATTGTGTCCATTGCTAATGGCATAACAACAACAACATTTGAACAGGTATTAATTAGATGTCTTCTAAACTCAAACAGTCTGTGCCAGCTACATAAGTGCCAAAAACACCAGAGAACTGTAGATTGGTAGGGATTCAACTACCTGAAAATTATGAAAACATCAATGTTTCGAGCGACTTAAAGGCCCTTCGTTGGGACATTAGTATAGCATGGAATGGATTGGGAAATTATTTACATGTGTTTTTATACTAGTGAATATAAAAGCATCACATGACAAGAAATAAACCAAACCACGGGACCAAACAGACCCATGATGTGCACCTCATGAACGTTTATAATGAACATTTTTCTTATGTTTAGCTATATCTGTCCTTGCCTAACTTTATTCTCACCTTATTCCTTACTTGTTTCATTATATTCTTTATATTTTTATTTGTATTATATCCCATATTTTCCTTCCTTTTTTCCTTAGTAGTATAGTTTCTGTGATGTGATTTCCATGTTTTGTTTGCACTTTGTTTTCATGACTTAGTCCATCTGACTGACCAGTTTATTTTTTGTCACATAATGCTTAATTCACCAGTATAAAAGCATGTGTATTTTCCCGATCCATGCTACTTAAACTTCCCGAAACAAAGGACCTTGACTCGAAACACAGAAATGACACATCAATGCCAAAAAATTAAATTAATGCAATATAGCCACTACAATGCTATTTCTAGTTGCTGCAGGACCTTACCCTCATCAAATCATAAAATATTTTGCTCATGGTTGCTCCCGGGCATTGTGGGAAAGGCATTTAGAATGACAATTGTTATGCAGCAATTAGAACAAATATTGTCCTTTTTTGAAAAAGTACATTTTTGGGGGGATAAGAACAAGTTTGTTTATTACTTTCTAGACATGTATGATTATTTTACTAGAAACTACATGCATGCAGAAACCCTCGTCTTGCTGACAAAACCATTGTATTTTCCGAACATGAAGTATCTAAAGTAGTTGTCATGGTAACACAATAAGTTTTTAAGAATATTCTTACAAATGAAAAATCGACTTAAAATATCACTTTTAATTACAAAATTATCAATTTCCGAACATATATATGCTAGGTATGTTATTATACATAATATAAGCTTCAATTTAAGGTAAAATTCAACCACAAACGCTTTGCAAAACGTTTTAAAGTGTTCTTTATAAAACCAAACTGCCTTTAATTAAATGGCTTTATCGATAAACTTTGAGTTTGCAATAAAATGATTTCAAATTCTCGCATGCAAATAACTTTGCTTTCTTTTTTACTTACCGGCATTTAAAAAATTCAATATAATAAAAAAGGGAATCAACATTAAAGATACACTGAAATTATATGCTGCCTTGTAATAGTTGTTTCATATAAGCAAAGGCCGTTGCCCATTGGGTTTTAACGGCTATTAAGCAATTATAAAATCAATATTTAAAACAAACATACCTTCGTTAATGTCGGCTCCCTTCTTTTAGCCTATTCTTTCACCCTTTCTTTCTGAGAAAGCTTTTGGAATTTACAAAATCTTGCAAAAAATGCGAGCAAAAATGAAATATATTTGCAAGAAATTTATCAATCATCAAATCAAGAAATGTTTGCTATTTTGCTGTCGTCATGCAGTCATTATAATGCAAACTTTAATTTGGACCAATCAGTGTCCGCTATTCATGACAGTCCGCCATATTTTTGAGATCAGTGAGGATGACCACCCATGGTTGGTGACCCACGCCCGCGATAATTGATGAACTTTAGACTTCGCTAAGGAAAAAAAATTCAAAATGAGGAATCGGCTTTGTGTTTTAATTACTGTAACAGACATTGAAAACACCCTCATTTATGGGTCATGTGAGTCACAAATTACATCATAAACTTTACTCATTCCCTGTCAACTTGAACTAATTTTTTGAGACAATCAATAACTTGGTCAGTGGTGGTGCCAGGCCTCAGAATTTTTTTTTTTGGGGGGGGGGGGGCATTTGAGGGGCAAGAGCTCTATGGTGGTAGATAGAATTTTTAAAAAGGTACTACTGCTATTTGCCAATGCCATTGTCACAGGACTTTTGTCCCCCCCAGGAGATTCGCCCCACTCTCAAAAGGGGGCTATATTCCTAGGAATACCGCCCCCGGAGGACGAATATCCTAGGAATATTGCCCCCCAGAGGGGCGAATGCCCCAGGAATATCGCCCCCCTTTAGGATATTCGCCCCCCATATATGCGATGTGGTTTATTCAAATAATTTTGTGATACTTTAATCTTATTAGTGCCTTAAGGCCCATACAGACCGGATGCTATTTGGCAACACGACGCAATTTTTCAGTTTTCAATGACATTTACAGTAACTTTAACATTTTTCATTGTTTTTCAAATATTCGGGACCAGTTAGCAATTTTAGCTATTTGGTCTGCATACCTTGTAAAATTTTTATCCATTGACGGTTTTATTTGTTTTTGAAAACTGAAAATTCGCGTCACGTTGCCGAATCGCGTCCGGTCTGTGTGGGCCTTTACACGTTTGAGAATTTAACTTTGCAAAACTAAAGCTTTTTTGTATTTTTTGAAACGTATTATTGGAGTATTGGCAAGTTTTACCATTCAGAGATTTACAACTACTAATATTGAAACTGTAAAAGACAGTTTCATGTTTCATGTATACGTGCATTCACTAATGAGTAATGACAACTTATATTAGCCATACATTTTCCGATAACGACAAAACGCTTGTGTAGCCTTTAGTCGCTCTCAATGACTAATAAATTTTTTGGAGGGGGGGACAAAATGGGGGGGGGGGGAAATGTGGGGGGCATTTGCCCCCCCACCACCACCTTGGTACTTTTATTAGGTACTAGAACCTGTCCACAAAATTATAAAAACATTGTTGATAGTTTCTGAGAAAAATCACCCTCAAGTTTGGTCACATGAGTCACATAAATAAAAATTCATGTGGAATTGTTAGTTTTAGCACAAAAGATGTACTGGAAAAAGTTGCTACCAATTTCTTGAATGAATAATATTGGTCATGTGTGTCACATTTTTCCTCACATGATTCATACTATGGAATAAGTTTGATTGAACATGCATAGTTCTGTCAACTATGATGCTAACCTAGCCAAAAATTGTTCATTTTACATGTTTTAAACTGAGTTAATAGCTGTATTATTTGTCATTGGTCACATGAGTCACATTTTTGTGTCATGTGAGTCACGCTGCATTTGTAAGATTATTTGTTAAACAAAAGATGACTTTCAAAAAAAATCAATTGAGAGTCATAGTGTCATGTCCCAGTATACTTTTTATGAGAGATAGAAAAATATAAAATTATTAAGTTGCCAGGAAAATAGATAAGAATACCATGAGGTAGATTTTCACAGACATTCTTTTCCGGCTGTCACATGAGTCACGAAAAGTAAATGGCAATATCTGAGGCAATATCTTGAATATCTCCCTAGGGAAATCCCTAGGGGGTTTCTTGCCTGAAGTGAATTTGGATTTTGCTAAATCAGACGTGGCAAAACATGCATTTAAATCCTAAACTTTTGTGACTTGGTCACATGAGTCACAATGAAATGGCTGAATATCGAATTAATTCCTTGTGTCTTATTTCCTTATGTCTTACTGTACATATGCAGTTGGGCTCAAACGTTTTGTAACACCTGCATGCTTGTACACGAAGCTTGATTACGTGCACATGCAGCTCATGCACTGCACTCATAACTACACAAAGTATTCGATGATGACAGAAATCCTGTTAGCTGTGACAATGTTAGCTGTGAATTCAGTGTTTACTGTGCGAGTAACCATTAAGTTGCTTTATGGCTTAATGCGGCCCAGCCACTTATAATATTTAATTTACTCTGTTTAATGCTAGACAAATTTTACTCATCAAGGGGAGAGCGCTAGCACGCAATGGGTTAATCAGACTATCAGCCAAAATGTCTAGTTAATCCATTAAGTTGCATTGCGCCATAATGCACGCTACTTTATTATCTTACTCTGTCTAATACCTCTGTCTATTTTGCTTGTCAAGGGGAGAGCCCTGGCGCTCAATGAGTTAACACCCATAACAGTGTGCAAGACCCAACCATTGATATTAAATAAAATCATTTGGTGTTAGGCAGAGTAAGGTAACAAAGTCAGGCATATATTGAGGAGCATTCGGCGGCAATTAACAAATAAAGAAACATTGGTATAGATGGTTTTGTTGCCAGATGATTTTACTCATTAAGGGTCTTTAGTTAGGCTAGAAAGAATAAAATAAGACCTCTGAAAGATATGAAATCCGCGTAATAGGTCATTGCTCCCCAGCCTCCACAAAGTGACATAGTGCACTGTCCCGCCCTTATTTGGTATTTTACTCTCACCTGCCTATACAGGGTGTATCAAAAAAGTATACAGTTGGAAAAAGTTCACTAAAGTCAGATGCGCGCGACATTTGCGAAAACTTTCAGTAAGCCTATGTACTTTAACGTTCTCTGGTACATCTAACACTCAAATTATTTAAAAAATGCTAGCGTTTTTAAATTAAGTAGGAACGCTGTTACTAAAATCCCCTCAAACTTTAAAGGCCTTGCGCAAAACATTTTTCATTGGACACAAAATTTAATCACACAAAGTCCAAAATATGGACTGTCTTGCACAAGCTATCAAAGTTTCAAGAAATTTGGTACGCGCGTAGGCCAGCGCGAGATCTTCAAAACCTGGATTTTCTCCCATTTTGTTAGTTCAAACGCGATTTCTTTGCATGATTTCAAATTAATTTTATGCATACTCGGATGTTTGCATAAATTACAGTGAGAAATTCCCAAAGGTCCTAGAGTTATTAACAGCGTTTATTTACAAAATTATTGACATCTAGTGTTTATTTACAAATAAAATCAATCTTCAACGTGCCCTCCTATCTGGAAGATTGATTTTGTTTGTAAATAAACACTGCATGTAAATAATTTTGTGAAAGGACCTTTGGGACTTGGCTTGCGAATTTCGTACTGTAATTTATGCAAACATTCGAGCATGCATAAAATTAATTTGAAATCATGCTTGGGTGTTAAAGGATTGAGGAGAGGTGTAAATTGACCAAATTAATCTGTAGACAGTAGACTCTTTACTAATGCCGAGGATGAATCAGCTTCAAGAGACAATTTAGTTATTTTATATAATACCTTATTGAATTCTGATCGTTTAATTAATTGGCTGTTTATGGTCACGTGATATTGAATAGGAAATTCCATTTCCCAAGAGTGCAATGGCACTCTTTGCGAGTGCAATTGTGCTATACGTTTTATTCCATTGAATCCATTCCATTAAATCGCATCCGTCAAAATGCTTCTCATACGAATCTATTAGTCTATTTTGGTATTATATAAAACAAATAATGAATGTTTATTCGTGCAATGGTAAGAATATTTTCATTCGGTGAAAAATGGAAAGTTCCATCTTTCACCTCATGAAAATATTCTTACCATGATTGCACTCATAAACATTCATTATTTGTATACTATTCTACAGGAGGTACTGGCTTTAAGCAAACGTTAATGGATGTTTTCTTACCTTGGTGTTATATTTTGTTTAGCACTTACCAGATGGTACAAGTATTATTCGTACATTACCCAACATGCCTTGTGCAGTACAAGCTGGTGTAACACCTTTTTGTCGAGGTAAAAATGCAAGCGATATTGAAGTGAAATTACTGAAAGAATTGCTACTAACAACAGGTGAGAGTGGATAGTTACAAGTGCTGTATCTCTTTAAGAATCTATCATAAATGCCACTAAGCCCAAATATGATTTCTAGTGTGTGTTATATTTGAGTCATTCTAAGAAGAATGTAATAAAGCTTTGTTGCATTGTATAAAACCTCATCTTGCTCATCCTGTTTTCAAGAGACCACTGTAACTGGTCACACACTGTATCAGTTACTCAACTTAATAGGTGAGGCTTTTTACATAAAACGCTTTCATTATAAAAAGTAGCCTGGTATGATGTCCTTAGATGAATTGCAAATTAGGTTGGCATTTATATTTTCCAAGGATGTTAGTTTTTTGGGCTGTGAATCACATATATGCATGTGAATGAACTGCATATTGTTTTATACATAAAATTGTGAATTTCATATCGCATTAACTTGGGCATGACTTATTTATATAGTTCACTAAGCTGTTCTCCGAGTGTTTAACCCATTGAGCGCCAACGCTCTCCCCTTGACGAGTAAAATCATGATAATCATCTGGAGTTAGACAATAAAATAATAAAGTAGGGTGCATTAGGGTTAACAAGGCACATGGACAGATAGTCTGATTAACCCAGTGAGCGCAAGCGCTTTCCCCTTGACGAGTAAAATCATCTGGCGCTAGACAGTAAAATAATAAAGTAGGGCGGATTAAGGTTAATTAGGCACATGGACAGATAGTCTGATTAACCCAGTGAGCGCAAGCACTTTCCCCTTGACGAGTAATATCCACGTCTGGCATTATGCAGAGTAAAATAAAAGTAGGCCGCATTTCTATGCAGTCTAATGAGTTACATAAAACTGTACTTTAAAAAATATGGGTAATGATTGATACTTTAAATGACAGAAACGAATGTATTCCTTTGCATTGCTTTTGTATGTACCACAGTAGTTAATATCTGTATGTTTTCTAATTAAACTCGTTCACTTGTTCGCTTAATTTGTGAATGACATGCATGCAGTAAACAAATTGCGGACAGGTGTGGTTAAACCATATAGAAACTCGGTAGATTGAATCATAGTCAATAGAATAAGAAGGCTAGGAAACTCCTCGATACAGACATAATAGACCTATGTTTTTGTCTTGGTTTATGCAAAAAGGTCGTTTCATTGTCACGTGGTATTGTTTTTTCGTCCAACCAACCAATAGCAGTGTGTTGGTTTGATTACCCAGTCGTGATATTACACAATGGTTAAATGAAAACATTACCGCCGCCTGGTGCCCATGAAGATGAGATGGAGATGCCCAGATGACGAGGAGAACAAGTCGGAAGATAAACATGAGCGAGCTAGGAAAACTTGGTTGCTCTAGCGAAAATACAACACACACATCGAGTTTCCTAACCTTATTCTACAGTATTGACTATGATTGAATCGATTATTAACCAAAATACTGTATGTCATCTACAGGGGCGTGCCCAGAGGTTAAGGAGGATTATCTTGATATTATATCGGCCATCAGTGGAAGTGGTCCTGCATATATTTATGTGATGATTAGTGCATTGGCTGATGGCGCCGTGAAATGTGGCTTACCAAGAAGTCTTGCACAATCACTTGCCGCAGATATGGTAAAAGGTGCTGCAACGATGGTAATTCAAAGTAGAAAACATCCTGACCAGGTAACCATTCAGGCTGAAGTACAGTATACATACCAAGATATTGAAAAAAATGCCTTTTCATCATCATCCTTATTAATTAATTATCACTTTCATCTTCAAATGTTGTTGAAGACAAATTTTTGGCTCGTTCAAAATTTATAGTTTAAAAATAAGATATTATGTTAACGATAGTCTACGTAGTTATTCTATTAAAGGGAATGCCCCTTTTCCTTGCCAATGTAAAACTTGTGAGTTTATGGATTCTGCTACCACCATTTCAGTACCAAAATCTCAATACCATGTCAAGCACCATTTCACGTGCACCTCCTCCTATCTCGTCTACTGCATCTCGATGCAGTGGGTGTGGCATGCTTTATATTGGAGAAACTGGAATATCTTTGAGGACAAGGTTTGGTGAGCATCTGGTACAGTCGTTGGCAACAATGCTAACCATGCAGCCTGTTGGCAGACTTTTTAATAGTAGGAATCAGCATGTCACCGCACAAAGAACGCCCCCGTGACAGCTAAAAGTTAGAAAAGGAGCTACATATATACCTGTACATGCACTATACTGGTCACACGTTTGAATTATTGAATATGTTTTTTTAGTTAAAAGATGAGATATGTTCGCCAGGTGGCAGTACAATAGTTGCTCTCCATGAAATGGAAAAGAATAGTTTCCGAGGGACTGTGATAAGTGCTGTTGAAGCGGCTGTGAATAAGAGTAAAGCTGCTGGAAGAGACAATAAGTGAACTGTAGGTAAACCATTCCGCAGGGCCGGTGTGGACCACTGCATGGTACTGTAGGTCCTCAGAACTGTATTTGCTTAAGAAATGGACCCATGCACACAAGGAGCCCTTACTATCTTAGGGGACATTTGAGTATTCTGTATACTGTGCAGCAATTATATTAGGGTACTCTTTATCTCGAGCTGAGACTTCAAGAGAACTTAAGAAATCATGAGCGTTGAGCATGTACTATTTAAATTTCCCGAAGTTTTTGTTCGCTCGCTCGCATGAACAAATTCGCGTAGTGAAAGGGGGATTTAAGGCTGGTTACACTCTAAATGTCCTAGTGATTACAATGGCGTCAGTAAACTTATAGGACAGTGACTGTTCACTTGAAATTGTGTTTTTGAATAAGTTTTACATTCCTCTGTCTTTCTGAAGCGCCACGCCGTCCCTGGGCAACATCAACATGCAGACAAGCGTGAAAATTCATATTAAATCTGTTTGACAATTTGTAGTGCTTCGTATACTTTATTAGACTATGTTGGTGCACATGCATGATTTATTTATATATACTATAACTGCGTAGTAAGTATATTTAAAGACTATAAGGTGTTTTTCATATTAGATTGATATCTGCATGTAAGTAAGGGAATAATTCTAATATAAAAGAGGTAAGAATGCATGTTCGTACTATATGTGTGTATGTAAGTAGAAGTATATATAGGTTATCATACGAGGGGCGAATATGAAAACGTCTATCTTGATGACGCTGTGTTTTTGCCGGCGTGATTGAACCACTATTTTCGGCGAAACAAATCATTAGAGAGTTTAAAAGCCGAGACATATACAGGACGCGACTGGACAACGCGGCGCGATTTTTCCGTTTTTGAAAGTTAATAAAACGGCCAATAAGGGAAATTTTAAAAGATACGTAGACCAAATAACTCAAAATGTTATGGCGCTTCTAAATATTTGGAAAACCAGGATCAAAGTTATCGGTCAGTGAAAATCGAAAAATCGCGGCGCTGCGTTGTCGAATCGCGTCCGGTGTGTCTGGACCTTGAAGGCCAAAACACACTAGACGCGATTCGACAACGCGGCGCGATTTTTCAGTTTTTGAAAGTTAATAAAACAGCTAATGAAAGGAAATTTTAAAATATATGTAGACCAAATAACTCAAAATATTCTAAATATTTGAAAACCAGGGTCAAAGTTATTCGTGAGTGAAATTCAAAAAATCGCGCGGTGTTGTCGAACCGCGTCCAGTGACCGGTTTGTCTCGGCCTTAAGATCCTTGACGCGGCAAGTCAACGATGCGCCTAATTCAATACAAAGAAATTCTTCATGCAAGACAAAAACTATGAATAATTTGTTGTCCCAGGGTTGTCCTAAACAGCGTTGTTATTCTGAATACAACGTTAAGGTAAGCATTATCATGTCATGACTTTGCCCTTCTAAGTAGAGCTATGGCACTCGAAAGTGCTTTGCATTGTTCATTAATGTGTTCTACATACATACATACAAAACTTTATTTAAACCACGCTAGCCTCAACAGCCGTTGGAAGGCTGGTTTCCATGAGGGGCGTGAAATTACCTATTTACAAAAAGTTAACTATATACAGGAAATACAAAATAAAAAAATACAATTGATTTTAGCTGCACGATTACACAAAAGCAAATTTCAACTCATTCTTTGTTTCAATATCGACTTGAAAGAGCTTAGGGATTCAGCAATTTTTGCCTCATGGGGAAGATTATTCCAATGCAAGGCACCATTATAACTGAAGCACTTCTTGCCGAATTCTTGTTTCGGCATAGGTGGTGCTAAATCAGTATCCCTTTTTCTAAGATTGTAAGTATTATGTCTTTCATTATTAAAAATGAAATGCTTCTTTAAGATTGGGTGCGGTGTGGCCATTCAGAATTTCATTGTCAATCGTAACACGTCACATATACGACCAAATTTTTTTTACACCATGAAAGGAATTCCGTTTCAAACACATACATTTCTATAAATTTTACAAACTAGATATAATAAGAGCCTATCGAAAATCAGTATTTATTCCTTACCTTTTTCTTTCTTCCATAGCTTCTATCTATATACGCGATATCCTAAGATGCTGCATGTATCCTAAGATATTGCATGATATCCTAAGATACTGCGTGATATCCTAAGATACTGCATGATATCCTAAGATACTTTGATACCATGCATTTTGATGTAATTGTGGTTTTTCATTTTATCGATTTTGATTTTTTTATGAATGAAATCATGACGTCATCGATCCGTGGCTTATAGGACCTAATTTTTCAACCTCGTTCCCAGGGTATTTGCTCTTGGGAAGCAAAGACCCTGGTGGACGCTGGTCACGTGATCTGCTAAAATCTAGCAGATTTTTAATTAGCGTTGTTTTGTCAATCTGGGAGGGGTGGGAATGTAGTAGTTGACATTCGCCAGATGCATTAGTGCTGTTAAAATGATAATAATAATAAACATGATTTATACTGTTCTAAATTCGTACTCATCATGACAAGATTTCCTGCTATATTGAATGTCATCAATAATAAGTGCTGCGGTACATTTCAAGCGAGAAGCTGGATCATATTTCACTTGCAAGGAAAAATATACTCCACACGCGCCTGGCTAGTGAGCACGCATCAGATCGCCGTATAAACATACATATCTGATATCTTCTACACCGACTGATTGATCAAACGGTATTTATATAAAACGAACGATATGATATGGTTGTTTATAGTTGAAATGTATCCTGTCCGATATTCAAAACAAAGGATTTATTTTATAACGGGATCCCTTGATTTCCCAACTGAAGTACTGAACATCGCCAACTGTGTATATAAAAACAATAGTGCTGTTTTGACTGTGAATTACAGTAAGCACAGGATTAAAACCCGTTATTCCTTTTATTTACATTGCTGAAACAGCTCAACGATCAAGAATGATATATGTCGAAGTACAGCTACAGTATACTGTTATCACACGCCAGGACTCCTCGGTGCGTGCGGTACAACTTGAATATCTAGGACGATATATGCACTAGACTAAATTATATCATATATTGCAGTAAACATTATAAATCTTATAAAGACCTTTCATTGGCATTGGTATTAATGCCCAGGCATTATTTGAAGAATAATCCAACTTAAAATCCAGCTTCTTTCGACTTGTATAATGCCGCTGTGAGTCAATATTTAAATCAACTTTAAGTCTTTAATCTTTATCGTATATATACCCCTATACATTACTGTGTCGTAACTGTAATTGAAATTTTAGAAGTTTCACCAAACGAGACTTCGTAACTGTAAGCAAACAACCTATCTATCAGTATCAGTATCAATAGAAACTTTAAAAGGCTTAATAAAACTCATTAAGTAATTCTATGAGCGAGACTTGGTGCGCATATACTATTTGCTAAATCTTTTCGGATATCATTCCTTTGCATTCAGGGTGGGAGGGTGAATGGCGATAGCTATAATTTATTATAGGAGATTCTGTGCAATATTTTGGCTCAACAAACAGGTAGTCGTGAAGACAAAAAAGTGCGCTGTCGAGTGTCGATTCCAAACAATTTTGTCAGTCGCTTTTGATACCTCTATTATACAAAACAGTATACCGTTTCCTTTCTATATTACAACAATTCAATGGCATATTATAAGAATATTGTAAATATCTGAACCAGAGGCAGAGCCAGGACAGAAACGTACGTATGAAATGAAAATATTGCGCCCGAACCCCGAGAGAATATTAAAAACGCAAATATTTCAAACCATACGGTCATACGTTTTCGTTGCTTGATTTGCTGACTTGTCTGTTAGTACAAGAATCTGCATTTTACCATGTTTGTATAATTTAAAACGGCAAACAGAAACCAATTTAGCAAGAATTTTGAAGAATATATGATTCTCAAAGATTATTGTACAGCACGGCCACTCCTTGCAATCGAAGTGTGAAGTGCGGAAGTGGAAACATGTAATATGAGACCTTTCCATCCCCCTCTGAGGCTATCAATTTTCTATGGGTCACGTGACCAGCGTCCACCAGGGTCTTTGCTTCCCAAGAGCAAATACCCTGGGAACGAGGTTGTGGTTTGACATATAATTCTGTCGAGCATTTCACTTTGTTTCTTGCAAATATACATAACTGTCAAACCATTCAGTAAGATATGAATAGGTTATCATATACGGGATGAGGTGATATCAGTTTTATCGCCGAGGGATGATATCACAATTGTCACAAGCGAGCGCATCAAGCGCTACGGTGGGACAATTGTTATATCATCCCGAGATATCGTCCCCCGAATCCCGAATACGGTAATCTATTTATTATACACTTGTACCTAATCAGGGTTAGAAACCCAAAAGTAGGCTAGCAGTTTTAAAAAAATAGGATAATATAATTTTAAAATTGAAGACATTTTATCATTTATTGAACAAATATGATTTTAGAATATTTGGACAATCCATATGTATTATCTTTCCTGTTTTCCTTCGAAAAACTGTCGACATCAACCGACACGAACCGGTGAGATGAAGCAATTGAACTATAAGCATAGATATCTTTTACAATTAGTAAAATTGAAGCCAAGGATATTCCAGCGGTTACCCCCATTTGAATAGATGGCGGCCGGTTTCGAGTTTCCTACTCGCTAATAAACGCTTAATTAAAAAACAACAATAACTTTCATCATTTGAATTGTTTGAAAGCGTATTTGGAATAGGTTTAAGTATATGTTAGTGTTTAAGATATAAAAAACATACGAGTTTCCTCATTTCATGGGAATATCCTGAGTCTGCAATCACGGCCTCAATTTTTGAATTGCAGAATAATTAGATGCACTATTTGGTGTATATAATATATCTATGACTATAAGTAAACTGGCTAACTCCTATGGTGAAGGCCTATATTTCTTTGAAGCAGACGCGCTGGAAAATCAGCTTTCAAAAGGGCTAAGGCGAATTTCGAGGAGTGAAAAAATTCGGTCAAAAGTTTGTTTTCAAGCAAAAATATCCACGAAAAATACTTTTTCCATAGGAATACTGCAATGATTGGGATTCAAACCAGGTTTTCCGATTAGTTCCGACTGTTGTTCATCTCTCTGCAGCAAAACATGAGTTTTGCTTAAGGTGGCTCCACACACTTTTCATCATTGGCGGACTGGTACCTAACGTCGAGTTTTCGCGCGAAAATGTTAAAAATATATGCAAAAATAAATACAACTTTTTCTGTAACCATAAGTCATGTTTATTTTGATGTTTTGAGTCTTCCTTGTTCTCATTTGTTCTCAATGAACATTGAATAACTAGTCTTTTTAGAAGACAATT
>CACRXK020007941.1:0-21743 GCA_902702795.2 Paramuricea clavata
CAACACCGCAAAACTTTAATTAAGTAATGTACATATGTAATTTTAATCTCAGTATTCTGAAGAAGGCTCGAAGTACCGAGTCGAAAGCTCAATAAAAGCTCAATATATATGATGGTATTGTGTGCGCACGTCCAAATTTTCCCGCCAAGAATTGCTTCCTGTGGCAACACTTCGAGAATAGCTCACATATCCTGTTCAACAATCGTTTCTTGTCACCTTTCAAGATTTCCAGTTTCTCTTGGAGGCATAGGTGCAACCAGGGCGCTTATATGGTTGCAACTCTTTGCGCCGCTGCGATAGGATGATGCTTGCATCAGGATGGACCACTTGATGTTGAATATACGTTTCTTGTTTTTCAAGTTCCAAATGTGCTTGGACAGCTCCAAATGTGATACGAGCTATGTTAAATCCACTGAAAAACAAGAAACGTAAATTCAACACCAAGTGGTCCATCCTGAAGCAATCATCATCCTATCGCAGCGGCGCAAAGAGTTGCAACCTATGCTTCCAAGAGAAACTGGAAATCTTGAAAGGTGACAAGAAACGATTGTTGAACAGGAGATGTGAGCTATTCTCGAAGTGTTGCCACAGGAAACTAAAACTGTCTGTACCAGTGTGGGTAGTACCAATGTGAAAATGCTGTGCTGAGTGGTTATATTACTACCTTGAAAAATAAGCAGAAACTCGACGTTTCGAGCGAAGGCCCTTCGTCAAAGAACTACTAACTCTTGAAGGCCCTTCGTCAAAGGGCTACTAACTCTTGACGAAGGGCCTTCGCTCGAAACGTCGAGTTTCTGCTTATTTTTTAAGGTAGTAATATAACCACTCAGCACAGCATTGCCACAGGAAGCAATTCTTGGCGCACGCAATACCATCACGCAAGTAGCCTAACGAACTCGCATGTAATCATACAGGAATTTCTTTATCGAGACTTAAACATCGTCGCCTGAGGATTGCATTGAGCGTGAAACTCGGTGTTGTGATTATATTTTAAGTTAACAAATGCGCTCTAACCAACTGAGCTACAGAGCCATTTTTCGACTCGTTACATCATTGCTTGTGGGAGTCTTACTTCCTGTTTTCGAGCTATGCGAGCGATGGATGGAAAGATACATTTCTAGATAGAGTGCTATAGATCCCCATTAAACTAGACACATATGCCACGTCGCAAAATATGCTTTCATGTATTTTATTTAAGTTAATTAAAACGTATTTTATTTAAACATTATTTAGATACATTTACCCCAAGAGCTTAGAGCTCATTGAGGGGGGTTCAATAAAACGTATTTGAATAGTGGAAAGTTTAACGCTTATCATATAACCTTTAATATTCTGTCAATCTAGAGCTTGAAATGTCCCCTGTAAGTTTCTTTTCTGTAAAATTGAAACAGTGATAGCCATTCATCTCTGCGGAAGTACCCTTTCAATGCAATGTTTCAAAACAAATTTTGTAGTACTGACATCCCTTGCCTTCATTAAAAAGAAGTCTATTTTCATTAAGGTAATCCGTATTTTTACTTACTTACATTCGGATTTCAGTAGGAAGTATGCAAAACCCAATAGTCACAACAATAAATTCATTTGCAACGTTTCATTAAATATTCATGTTTACATATTAATCTATCATCCTGAGTTGATCCTGAGTGGAAGAGTCCAAAGCTGAGTGGGAACTGATAAGATACAGCCTAGTCCAAGTCGTTCTGTTACAGCCTAGTCCAAGTCGTTCTCATACAGCCTAGTCCAAGTCGTTCTCCATGTAGTATGATACTGGGACCTAGGTGTGACGTCACAGCTGAAGGTGCTTCAGAACGGCAAGGAGATTTCAGTATTTTCAATATGGCGGATAATTTGTATATACAAAATAACCTTATAAATGCAACAATGTTCGTTGATCATATTCGATGTCTACATGCATCACCAAATTTTAAACTGTATCAAAAATGTGCTCAATTACAAAAATTATATACAAATTTATGACACTAAACATTAGTAGAACAAAACAGTTTTGTCGTATAATCCCTGATGTTATTTATATACTTGCAAGCTGTGAACTACACTAGACCATACACAACTACGCTTTCTACTTGACACGTTTAAGTAGCTGAGGAGATTGTAAATATTTGCATAACATGACTGTGTTGTCAAAAAAATTTTAGTTCGAGACTCAGCATAATTATCAAGTTTGTGGACAGCATTCAATGGCTCTATATTCTCGTAAACACGAATCAAATTTAGCCCGTTATTCCATTTTGACCGTATGGTAGCGAAACGTAGCCTATTTCTTTGTTTCGAGAGCATTAGAGCAAAACTAATGACTTAACTATAAACACAAAGGAAAGTTCTATAACATTTTCTATTTACAAATGCGGTGTGCTTGGTAACCAGGCCAGGGACCACTTTTTTAAATCAGGGACCATTTTACTAAAATCTGCTAGGCTGTCGCACTGAAGTGCTCGGCACAGCACATCCAGGCATCAACGTATTTAAATATATCAAAGCAGCGTACAGAGAGAGAGAGAGAGAGCCTGGGACTAGGCTGGATAATATATATATATATATATATATATATATATATATATATATATATATATATATATATATATATATATATATATATATATATATATATATATATATATATATATATATATATATATATATATATATATATATATATATATATATACGACAATGACCAAAACTTGCCTTAGCCAACAGCACATAATATTACGACAAAGAGATGGCTACGTATCGAAGAATTTATTGAAGATGACTAAAGTAAAGTATACAAATAATAAATTTTCGGCCACTTGACACGGAAGGAAGGCCGTGTCAAGTGGCAGAAAATTTATTATTTGTATACTTTACTTTAGTCATCTTCAATAAATTCTTCGATACGTAGCCATCTCTTTGTCGTTATATATATATATATATATATATATATATATATATATATATATATATATATATATATATATATATATATATATATATATATATATATCGGCATGCTGAATTAATATAAACGAGTATGTTTATGACATTCAGTATATATTCCATAATTTCCAGTCTTAAATTCGTCTGACCGTGTAGCTCAGTTGGTAGAGCGTCGATCTAGTAATTCGAAGGTTCAAGACCCAGCCGCGGCAGACAACATCTTATAATACACACTCGTTCATATTAATTCAGGAACATAGTGTCGTTCCTAAAGTGTTCCTCATGCACTTTTCATTTTAATATTTGTTCAAATATATCAGTGTGTTAATGCGTGTTTGTGTTTTTAAATATATGTTATTACTAATTGTTGTTTTTCTTGGGTTGGTCTCAGTGTGGGATTCTTGTCCTGTTGACTATACCGTCAACCTTATTTTTCCTTCATCCATGTGTATATTCCTAAATTTAATATATAATTATTTGTTCATGTATACAAGGTTGTAAAGCTAATAAATAAATAAATATCATTAAACTAAACCTTAACTCCTAACTATACCTAACCCTGTTCTTCTAGAAATTCAACCCATTTTAATTGTATAATATACAGTACCAAACCAAAGACAGGGTGTTACTGTGTGCCAGGATGTTACGATTTTTTCCATACTCTTGGCAATAGACATGCATGGTATGATGGTCTCCTATGGCAGCACTACTCTCGTGAAATTACATTCTCTTTTTAAACTGAAAAATGTTCTTTTGTTTAGTTGATATAGACTATAACGGAAATGATTAATTGGATGAGTCGTACAGTCATAATTCATAAATACTGTACACTGATACACATGTGTAAGTTGTACATTCCATGCAAGGGGGCCGTTAGAGCGCCGCACCTCCCCCAAATTTTTCCACCTCCCGTACCATTTCCACCATGGTAATGTACAAATTTAGAGAAAGCGTAACGTTAATTTATTTAGCAGAAAGTTTCGATCCGTATACCCTACAAATAATATATTGTTAATTAAAAAGTTCGCTAACATAGTTATGCGAGCACACAATTTTTAAAACTTACCCCTAGTTTAGATGCCATTTTATCTGCACAAATCTCAGCAAAGTCTCTTCCCAAAACACCAAAATATAAACCATAGAATAATGTTAATAACCCAACCTCAGCCGCGGTATCAGGATGAATAGTAAACATCATTGACACTCCGAATAAAGTTAACATTATTATAAAATAACCAATTAAACTTAACGCTGTCGTTCCCTTATGAATAAAATAAAACCACTTGTATACCAATCTATAAAACGAATAAATGGATTGAGATATATTTTTCTTATTTAGTGGACATGATTATCTTGGGTTTTTTGTTTCTCAGTGGACATGATTACCTGTGTTTATGGTTATTAGTCTATGGAATACTTGTCCCTAGTGTCATGGTATTGTTCATTGGTGGGTCCAAGGTAGTGTTCTGAAATACAACCCGGGCAGGGAGTTCTAGACTCTGAGCAAGTCCGTACACATTTGAAACGTTGTATTGCTTGTATTTGAAACGTTGTATTGATGGTCACGGGGACGCCAAAATAACCAAATACGCCTTCGGCGGATCAAGGTGGAATCATCTTTGAAATAAGGTTTAATTATCTCAGATTGTTGGGTCATGAGCAAGTTTAAGTTAGCAAATTGTTGGACAGGTGGACAGGTGGACAACTCGAAAACATATTTTGTCCACCTAACTCTCTCGTTAAATTCTGCTTTTTTATAACTCCAATACAGATTTAATACTAAATAGAGATTCAATAGATTGGACTTGAACAAAAACAGTCAAAGCCATAAAGCTTTCTACAGGCTGACCTGAAATACAGGCTTTGAAGTAAAGCAAAACACAGAAAGAATTACCTTGGTGTAGTTGGCGCTAGAGGTTGTCTTGTTGCTTTAAATACAACATACGCAGTCAATAATGAAAATACAGTCCAAATAATGAGCATTCTAAACCACTTCAAACGAATGTTAAAATATAATGGGATAAGCCAAACACCACATAACGTAACCATCTAAAAAAACGAGAAACAATTTAATTAGTAAAAACAATTCGTTAAAACGACCAACAAAATATGGCTGTCTCAGATTCATTTTAAATCTGAGATATCCATTTTATAAGTTGATTTACAGTTTGTATTTGGGTATATGCCATTGTATATGGAATAATTATATCCAGCACAATACAATACAATACAATACAATACAATACAATACAATACAATACAATACAATACAATACAATACAATACAACACATTACAATACAGTACAACACAGCACAGTTCAATACAGTTCAGTACATCACAATACAGCACTGTGCAGTGCAGTGCAGTGCAGTGCAGTGAAGTGCAGTGAAGTGCAGTGCAGTGCAGTGCAGTGTAGTCTTTAGCTGCATAAGGCCCATTGAGTGCAAAACTACTGTTTGAGAAAATTGAAGGTATTCTCATTTCAGATTCAAATTTAAGAATTTGAATAAATATATCCTAATAAATAACATACATGAGTAGTAGTATTTATCAAGTCTTCGTAAATTTAAAAATGGTCCAACTCGCGAAATTGGGATGCAGAAAGTTTCCTTTCTTTGAGATATGCAACCGCCATTTAGGTCAATGTTCGAAAAGTCAAAGAATTATCAATCGCAAAGCGTATCTGTATATTTTTGTTCGCAATAATGCAAGAAAGATGTCAAATGACAGGTATAAAGATCGGATCTTTATTGAACAGGAATAAGTAAATCTATATAAAGTCAGTAGGCTACAACGCACGATTACATGCCAATTTGAAGTTGGATTAATTTTTTTATATACACCGCAGCTGCAGTACAGCGATTGGTTGTACGAAAACCGGACAGTGTTATCCACTGCATGGTTGTGATTTTTTCAAGCTTTCTTACATTGGTCACAGACTGGAATAACCCACATTAAAATTTAGTATAAAATTCAAGTTGTCTTTTGTTAATTGTGAAACGCATGCATGTCCGTAATTTTATACTATTAGTTAATTTGAAGCATTTTTACAATGGTTGAAGAGATTTCTATACGATGGATATAATTTACATATCACTAAACACATATACTGAACATGCATGTAATGAACTTTTGATAACCAGAAATATCATTGACACTACACCTGGTAAGACCTGAAATGGCGTTTCTTCCATTGAACAAGCAATATTTGAGCTACAACTAAAGTCGTTAGTAAAATAAGGATCATCTCTAAATGCATAGTCTCGTGACCTTTGTGTTTTGCATGAAGTTTTGCGTGTTCAAGCCTAGAAAAAAATAAAACATGGTCATGGAAGTTACTTATCAACAGCAAAAAGGACTAAATTTGCCTTTTCATGTGCAGGGTTAATGTCTACTTATTTTGACTAATTGACGTAAAGTAGATGATCTATCACAAGAATTTCCTTTTCTTCTATAATACATACGTTATTTCTATATTTTTGCTCTGGGACAATCTAAGGCTACGTTTAAGTTCAATGCGACGCTAATTTATTGAGGTCGTAAACATTGCAAAGCTCCAGTATACCCTGGTTCCACACTATTATTTTATATAATCAGATTCCTAGGTTTTTAGATAAGAATAAATAAAATACCAAAACCTTCGTTTGGAAAACGTTCTATACATGCTTTGTTTGCGTTGTACCACCTGCACAACATTATCTTTTACGAAGCAAAGTTTCTCTCAAACCTAAAATTTTAAAACTAAACAACTGTTGGATGGAGTAACGTAATTCTTTATACTATAAAAGGTATGTTGAAAATTAGCCGGCGCATGCATGAGAAGTTTCAGTATATAGTTTTGTTTAATTAATGGACATGGAAACAAACTTTTGGGACTGTAAATACACTCATCGAGCAATCCGTTCAACAAGCTACATTTCCTCTTCTAAGATCATATGATCCCGCTTACCGGGACGTCTCGCTTACCGATGATCTCGCCGCCTATCTATTTTCCTATAAAATTTTGCATTGTGTTCATATGAGAAAGCGAGCTGGCCCGCTTGCCGAGATCTCGTTTGAATTTGCCGAGATCATAGGTAGGCGGGATGAAAAATTTTCCATATGAACACGCCAGCCCGCTTACCGGGATGAAGTGAAACAAGTCTTGCCAGTTTAATTTAACACTTTTTACTTGGTTTTATGTTTGTTTTGTAAACAAGTATTAAATATGCACCTGAAGAAATACTTTTTATTGTAAATAAACGAAGAAAAACACTAAAATGGCTAAGTATTTGTGTTGCTTGACTGAAATGTAGAAGTTTTGCATACGCTAATTATAGAACTACAATGTAATTTCATCTCGGCAAGCGGGACGAAATATTCCATATGAACGCACGGAAATATTCGTCTCAGTAAGCGAGACGTCCCGGTAAGCGGGATCATATGAACAGGCCCTAAAGCGAATCGAAGCGCTGGAGACAGAGTTAACAAAGGTCACAATAAGAGCGAATGAAAATGAGCAGTACTCAAGAAAATATAACTTAAGTATTATAGGGTTGGTCGAAACCGATAGTGAAGATTGCGTTAAAGAGGTAGTTCAGTTTGTAGATGAAAAGTTGCTTCTAAATATCGTTACGGAAGAAATTGATCGCGCACATCGCCTTGGCCCAAAGATCTCAACCCGGTCAAGACCGCTAATTGTAAAATTCAAATCATATGGTACAAAGGCTGCAATTTGTAAACGACGAAAAGATCTGAAAGGCACACAGTTTTATATAAATGAAGACCTGACCAAGTACAACGTCAATCTGTTCAAATACGCTCGCGAACATAATACTCATATTAAATCTGTCTGGACGACGGACGGTAAAATATTAGTTCATAATAAAGACGATAAAATAATTCGAATTCATCACATGGATGATTTTGAAAAATTTAATTTGGTCTAATTAATCCCATATTAAATGACTCAGATTTCAATATAAGGACTGGCTTGTAAACTAGCAGTTATTATGACCGCACCTATAGTCCTATACCTAATATGTTTATAATAGGCCTACTTGACTTTAACACTCTATTAACTTTATTTATCTTTGTTCTGGAAGAACGTTGTTTAGGTTCTTCTTGTGTCGTTCTTGCGTGTAATATTATTATTATAAGTTTTCGAGCAGCTGTGCAGACTGGTAAGTTTTATACTATGCCTAATGGAGGTTAGTATTGTTTTTTTACAAACAAAAATATAAAAACCAGTGTATTGCAAATTTGGACGAGACACGGATGGGGTCTATGCATTTTGTTAAAAATCTTTTTATCAATTTTGTTAATAATGGCAGGAGATATTGAATTAAATCCTGGCCCAAAAATGTCATGCTTAACAATTGGACATATAAACGCTAGAAGTTTAGCTAACGAAGAGAAATTTGAAGAAATTTCTTCGTTTATTTTGGACAAGAGCTTTGATCTATTCGCGGTATCTGAAACTTGGCTTGACAGTAAAAGTTCTGATGAATCTTTACACATTCCAGGCTATTATTCTATCATTAGAAAAGACAGGTCTGGTATGCGTGGTGGCGGTCAGTGTTGCTTTATACTATACAGGGTGTATAAAAAAAAACGCAACCTCGGAATTTCCTAAGAAACCACTTTGCAATTCTTAAGCATAAAAGATTTTAGGCCCCTGGGAAATGAAATCGAATTGCTAATAGATCATATTACTGTTGTTGTGCATTAAATGCATGCATAAATTTTGCTTTATGCACTCGCGTGTGCAGTAATTTTGACAGTTGTGCTATTTTAAATTCCCAGGCGCCTGAAATCTTTTGTCTTTAAAACAATGTCGATTTCTTGGGAAATTCCGAGGTTGCGTTTTTTTTATACACCCTGCATGTATGTAGCACAATCACTTGCATTCAAAAGACGTAATGACCTGGAAAATATGGATTTAGAATTACTTTGGGTTGAATTTAAAATAAGTAACCCTGTTATGTGGGGTGTGTTACAGACAACCTAATAACTCTCTAGGAGAAACAACATTTTTCCTAGATTCTTTCCAGAGTGTTATTGATAAAATTCGATTAAACCAACATTTACCTATGGTGATTGTGGGTGATCTAAATGCCCACTATAACCGAAATAAGTTACTAAGTACCGCGTTTGGTAACCGTTTTTATCATTGGCTCGAGTGCAATGCCCTGTCCCAAATAATCGATGAACCAACTCGTGTGACATACAACACAGCTACAATATTAGACGTCATAATCACTAATTGCCCTAGATATTTTGTAAACCAGGGAACATTTAGTCCACCCACGAACTGCGATCATTCCTACATTTATGCAAAAATGAGTATTATACTGTATATGCTAAACAAAGAGCTTTTAAAAGACACATATGGGATTTCTCCAACATATTAATATGACAATGCTAAATGAAGATCTTTCGAATATCAATTGGGAAGATTGTACTAGAGATTCTATCCAGATTGATGATGTTTATGGAAATTGTTTCGGCATTTTCGACTTATAATTGATAAATACATCCCAAACAAAACAGTTGTAATACGACCTTGGGACAAACCTTGGCTGATATCAGCGGTACGAACTGCAATTCGAAAAAGAAATAGATTATTAAAACAATTTAATAAAAGGAAAACTGACTTTCTTTGGCGCCGTTACAAAAATCAGAGAAATTATACAACGTGGTTAATTCGTGAAGCTAAAACCTAGTATTATTGTAAACTAAATAATAAACTATCAGATCCTTCGTTAGGTCAAAAAAAGTGGTGGAGTTACATTAAATTCACTCTTAATAATAAAAATAATCATTCCTCCATACCACCTATTAAAGAGGGCGCTGAGATTGTTTTTGACTCGAAAGAAAAAGCGGACTTATTCAATGACTACTTTGTTAATCAATCTAGAATTAACGATAGTAATTGTCAGTTGCCGTTATTAACTTATTTCCAGTCTGATAAAACATTATCAATAATTCATACAACAGAACAAGAAGTTCTGATGTTACTGGAGAAGGTTGATATTTCAAAAGCTTGTGGTCCTGACGGTATTGGAAACAAGATCCTTAAACTAAGTAGTAATGGCATTAAAAAATCATTTACAAATTTACTTATTTAAGCTTTCAAAAAGGAGAATATCCCACTGAATAGAAAAGAGCCAACGTAAGTCCTATACACAAAAAAGATGACCACCAATATAAAGAGAATTACCTCCCATATCCCTTCTACCATCTATTTCAAAAATATCAGAAAAAATTGTATTTGCAAGGCTGTATGAGTTTTTATTAGAAATACATTTCCTTAGCGATTTTCAGTCTGGATTCAGACCTGGTGATAGTACTGTTAACCAACTGACCTATATTGTTCATCTAATTTATCAAGCCTTGGATATGGGGAAAGAAGTACGTATGGTCTTTCTTGATTTCACTAAAGCATTTGATAAGGTATGGCATAAGGGTATACTTTACAAATTGCAAACTCTTGGGCTTAAAGACCCTCGTCTAAGTTGGTTTCGTAGTTATTTAACAGACCGAAAACAAATAGTTGTTATCGATGGGCAGACCTCGAGTTGGTTAAACACTGAAGCTGGTGTCCCACAAGGCTCTGTGCTCGGGCCATTGCTTTTTCTTATATATATTAACGATAATGGTGTAGACATTGTATCTAACTGTTTTCTTTACGCTGATGACACATCTTTATTTGACATAACTGACGACACAACAAGTTCTGCTTCAAAATTAAATTTTGATCTTGATAAAATTAGTCAGTGGTGTAAACAATGGCTAATGGAGCTGAATCCTTCCAAATGTGAAAGTATTACATTTTCAAAAAAACCTTTCTGGACAAACACATCCCACACTACATTTAGATGGCAATACTTTACGAGAAGTTAATTCTCATATTCATCTAGGATTGAAACTTACGTCAAATTTACATGGAATCATCATATCCAAAGTATACATAAAAAAGCTAGCAAGATGATGAATCTCCATATAAGCTCCATAGATCAACCCTTATCTCATTATATAAAAGTCTTGTTAGACCTCTGACGGAATATGCTGGGACGGATGCACTGAAAGCGAAGCAAATCTTTTAGGGAATACAGAACGAATCAGCTCGTATAGCTACTGGAGCAATGAAAGGAACAAACAGGGTACGATTATTAAACGAATTATGCTGGGAAGATCTAAAAATAGGTACGCAGTGCGTACATGTTGCATGCCACCAAAACCATGAAACCTCATGACTCAGAATACTATACAGAACTCTATCTCCATTGTTTCCTGCGTAAGTGCTATTCGTCATGATTCGTCACTTGGCAAGTACTGGAAACAGAAGTAGTCACCCCCTGGCACAGACACGATTGACACCCCTTAACACGCCCCTCATGAAAAACAGCTGATGTTGATAAGCGTGTGAAAATAAAGTGTTATGTATATATGTACAGAAGGTCGACTCGAGTAACCGCTGCCAGGTGTGCCAGCCAGTGCGCGCCCGAGAGGCATTCCCTCCCTGGCAGTCCGCCATTTTGAATATTATCAGGGGGATTGAATGCCTCCCAAACGCGTACCGGCCTGGACCATGGCGTCAGCATTTTGATGACAAATACACTCACACCAAAATCATTGGAGAATCATAGGAAAAACCAAGAAATCAGGCTAGCTTCTGTATGACCCATTCTGTGCCCTGGTTATGATGCGCTATCGCTTATAACTTTTGGTACAACTGGCCTGAAACTTAAAATATTGATTCAATAAGTTTAATACCAATATATTTATTGAAAAATAGCTATTATGTCAAAATAAGAAAACTTAAGATTCTCACGCGAATATGCAATATGTTTTTATGAGCGATTGTTCATCGGTAGTTGCAAGCGACGGTAATATAAACAAGGTCAATGTTTTATCGAAAGCGATCAGGACTGTTAGGTTTCCTTTTAGTATTTTATAACTAAATAATGTTATTTCCTTCAAATATGGCTTTATGGTAGCTTTACTGAAAGTATAAAAACCCATGGAAACGGTGAATTACTATAGATTGAAAATAATTATTAAACTATGATTCAAATTATCGACGTAGAATCTATGCGTAGAATGCTATTTCGTTGTATCAAATTTCAACAGTATTAAATAATCAGAATTTCGTTTGATATTTTTCATAAATTTCATGTTATTTACAAAATGTACTGTAGTTTTGAAGTTTTGCAGACAATATAATCAGTGTGAGCACAATGACTCCGTTTCAATTTGAGCATATATATAAAAATGAGTATTTTGATAGCGTATAGGCATAGCCTTCACGATATAAATATTATAAAACGGCTGTTAAATAACCAATGCGAGCACAACGGCTCCAAAATCACAACAAATAACAGAATATAAGGTAAGCTAAAAACAATAAAGCTTTGCCTACCTCGATTTATTTTTCTGAAGCGCTCAATTATGTAAATTTTCGGCAAATAATCAATATTTCTTTGCGTTTCTTCGATGAAAACCCAACATGAAAATGCTCGTCGGAAAAACTCGTTTTTTGTCGTATTTTACGAATCTGCCACGTGACTGGTACGCTCACCGCTCACGACGACACAAAATTTAGAGCTATATGAAAGTTGCAACAAAAACTGGAAGATTTCTACATAAACTATCGTTGCTTTATAAAATAATAAATTGCCTCACTCCATCCTACCTTCGTGATCTTTTATCTCCATATGTCCATCAGAGATCTGATCACCACCTTAGATCTAATGAAAATTTTACCTATATTCCTACTAGTACCGAACGTTTTAAAAAATCTTTTTTCCCATCAGTAATTGCAGCTTGGAATGAACTTGATAATAACTTGTGTAATGTAGAATCATTATCATTATTCAAAAGTAAACTACGTAATACATTTTATGGAATGAAATATAATACTCTCTACAACACCTCGTTAAATCGATAAAGTTCAATACTACATAGTAGACTTTGTCTAGGTCATTGTGCGTTGAATTCTTATCTATATAGTATTAACTGTGCAATTTCTCCATATTGTAAATGTAGATGGGGAATAGTGGAATCAATTATTTTTGCACTGTCCTCAATATGCTGCTCAGCGACAATGCTTGCTTTCCTCGTTTGCACAGTTGCTCCACGCTGCGTGGTTGAGCTTATTGGAAGATCAGATAGTTGAAACATTTCTATATGGTTCAGAAATACTTGGTTATGAAGAAAATCAAATCTTGATGCGGAATGTTCAACTGTTTATTCTCCAAACTAAGCGATTTATTAGTTGAATTGAATATTAATACGTAACAACTTATCTTTAGGTTTTGAGATTTCTTCACTGAGCTTAACTATACTTCTTTTTCTTTATAATTATTTTATTATGTTTGTGTATACCTTTTTATTTAAAAACGATGTACTCCATTGTTTTAAATAAGTCAACATGATCTCCCTCGATGAGCCTAGCTCTTGGAGAAAATGTTGAGAATAAAATATGTTTAAATAAAAACAAACGGCAAAACGGAAACGTGCAAATATATGACTGTAATATAAGTTTAATATGGATCCGCAGTAACTGGCCTCAACTGTAAAATTAAATGTTTTATGTTCATCAATTTTCCGGGTGAGATTTAAAAACAACAAATTGGAAAAAGAAGCCAGCTGGGAGCCGAGTTGCACTTGACACAGACTGTCTTAACCATGTACGCGCATCGTCAGGATCGTAAGTTGCGACCAGGCCCGAGTGGTAATATTCCTTTAGCATAGCTATGAAAGTTTGAAGGGATGTTGATTTGCGAGGGATTTCATTTGGCAGCGCATTCTATACCCTTGTCGACTGTATCAAGTATGATTTACTATACGTCGATGTTCAACACCGTCTCTCTTCTAAGGTGGAACTATCAATTATACTCGAGGATTGATGATCTTGAAGAAGAATACCATGTCCAAATACTCATGCCGGTAAGTTAGCGGAATTAAATTAGTTTGAATTATTCTTTCCTTGTATGTACGTCTGTTCGCAACGAAATGGCAGATGAAGGATATATTTAGTGGCACATCTCTGAACTCTTTAGCGCTTTAGAATATTTATAGTGTTTAGCGCTTTATAAATGAATAAATTTAGCCAAATAAATCGTTCGTCGTAGTGGTGATTGCTTTTACAAATCTAGTCGTTCTTTTCACATAACCAAGGATCGTGTTGGCTTTCGTGGTCTGTGTTTAAACTTTCTTCTTCCATGATATCCATCTCCCAGGTCTCTTTCGTGGTTGCAATGTTCGAGTAGTGTTTTGCCTATGAAATATGAGGTCACAATTGGTTTTCTTTTCTTGATATCGTTTGAACCTCGCATTTTCTCTCGTTAAATGACATATCAGAAGAAGACCAGGCTTCGACATTGTTAAAGTCCTGTTGTAGAAGCGAGTTATCTGTTATGTTGGATACATGCTTGAACAGTTTGGTGTCGTCGGCAGCCCTTGAAATTCGCGGCGGCATTCGGCAATTGCCGACGTAATTGCCGACGTGAATAGCGAAAATAGCCTATCACGACGGCACTTTTTTGCCGACGTGAATAAATTATACGATATCGGCAAGGAATTGTTTATAATCGACGGAGAAGCAAGGTTGCTTATCATCTTGATCGGCAAGAAATATATTTTAACCATTGTCCCAAAAACACATGATGTACGTTCAAAAGACGCAAACTTTTTTCGCTGTTATTATTTACTATAAAGCAAGTTTGCATGAAGTATTTTCGTCTCTTCAACAGTCTGCAATCCGAACCGCTGATCACGAACGTTTTTGTTTTGCCACAGGCTAAAAGGTGAGTACTGAGTAGCATTTTAAAATAAATTTTAGTTCATAATTGAAAATGCCGCTGTATTTTGCTGCGAGATACGGTGGCCGATAAGGGTCATTCACGCGCAAAAAGTGAAATCACGCCGCAATATCATGAAACACGCCAACAAATGCGCCATTCACACCACAATTTCACGATTCACGCCACAGTTTCACGATTCACGCCACAAAGAAACCGCTAACCAACCACGATCTCAATATTCATTAAATTCATTATATTTCCCGCCTTTTCCCACAACCGCATGACAGTATAAAATAAGCGTAAAGTCCGTAAACATGGCTGACAACGGCCAGTGTATTCAGTGTGGAGAAGCTCTCGTGGATTTCTTTTACTTTTGTTAGACAGCATGTGGCGGATCCGGTTAATCAGGACTCAAAGAGTATCTTAACTATGTTTGCACATCAGAAGGGTTAGAAAAGCCTACTGGTTGGAAATGTGCTCTGAACTTATACACAATTCTAAAACAAATAGCTGAACAAGTATAGATTTTAACAATTAATATAGTTTTTTATTGTTTGTATATTTTATATTAAAAACACAACACTTTCAGTCTAAAATTGAATAACTATCAATTTTGAACTAACCTTTAACAAATGTCACATTCCAAACTCTTCATATCAACTATAAAACTGTTTTTATACAGACAATTTTAACGTGAACAAAAAAGATTAATGTAAATAACAATAAGATTATTGGCCAAGTTACTTTAAGCAATATTTGCAATATATATGAATACTAAAACCATTTTCATTGTTTAAAAGCCGTCGTGCGATCGCGGTAAAAAGGCGGGAAATAATGAATTTAATCAGTATTGTGACAGTGATCGATCAGCGGTTTCTTTGTGGTGTGAATCGTGGAATTGTGGCGTGAATCATGCATTTGTTGGCGTGTTTCGTGTTATTGTGGGGTGATTTCACTTGTTGTGCGTGAATGACCCTTATCGGCCACCGTAGCGAGAAGAATGAAAAAATGAAATAATTATAATTAAGCAGTACCATCGGGCGTTTTTTTGGCGAAATAAAAGTAATTTTCAAAATAATATTAAGATTTTGTTTTGACTGCACAACTATTTTGTATAATCTACTGCAGTCTACAGTATAATCTACTGCAGATAAAAAATCTCGGACACGATTTTGGCTGAGTGAGACTTCTGGTCGTATTCTTTATTCTGTACTAATATGGTCTTACTTGCACGAATTATTTGCGATTTGAAGCTTAGGCCACTGGCAATACTCTGTAAATTAAAATGTTACACACCGGTACTTTGCTTTTCAATTTTATAGAAAGTAAATTTTACATAATTTTTTTGCGTAGTCACTTACAGGCATGGTTGGACTTTCAACTGCCAAAAAGTGGAACTTAAAATAATTTAAGTTTACATGTGGCGATGCAACTGATCCTGGAAAGGTCACAAAAATCGAATGTGTTGTCTGCAGCGAGTTTTACCATGAAAGTTTCACTTTCTCGCTGTTAACAACAAACCACTAAATTTCTATCAGCAACTTGTAAGGTTTGACAAAGATGTCTATAAAGTCGATTTAGGAACAGGCTACCTAAACAACAACGCCGCCCAAAAGATCCTACTTTACCTTTCTAAATCTGTCGTTGCAGAGCATATTACAGAGCCATTGAATAATGGAGAAAGGTTGTACTTCAATATTTTGTTCGACGGCTCGTCAAGTGCAAAAACTATGGATGAGAAAGAAGTCTATGTTATAAAAACATGCGACCAGGGAAAGCCAAGATTTGATGTACTAGCACTCCAACAACCAGAAGATGCTGATGGAAAAGGTCTTAAATCATCCCTAGATTGTGCCATCGACAAGGCTAAGTTAACCGTCGATCGAAAATTGCGTGAGATTGGTTTGGGGTCCGACGGTACAAACACAAACAAAGCACTGTACAGACTTGAAAAGGAAGAGATAGGTGACCACCTAATATTAGTTCTATGCGTATCAAACAAACTAGAACTTGCTATACATGATGCATTCAAGAAATCAAAATTAAATGACGCAGCTGAGGAACAACTGGTCGTAACATACTATCTTTTTAAGCGAGCAAATCTTAAATGGCGTCTGTTCAAAAGGCATGCATTGTTAATGAAGAAATCATCTCGCTGTTACAAGCGACCTTTTGGTACAAGGTGGGTTGCACATCAAAGTGATGTTCTCGAAGCTTTTTTGCATAATCTGGATCTACTTCTTGGCTACTTGAACAACCAAATCGCTGATCCATATAATACGACAATGAAGAAAGAGACTCCTCGTTTAGAAGGTGTCCTAGCCTCGTGCTCTGACACGATCACACTTATATTTCAATGTGTAAAAGTTGATCTTCTGAAGTTGATTAGGCCGACATCGCTTGTTCTGGAATCCGTCTCAATCTTATTGCCGGAAGCCATCACGACAATCGGCGTTACACTGAAGAAAGTAAAAAAGCTAATGCGGAAGTTGAATGAAAACGGGGTAGATGCTTTACGAGATGAGTCCTTATTTCCCACTCTGAAGAACGCGTTTTTACCATCACTTGATTTTGACGAAGAAGGTTTCAGTCTTGGAAGAAGCACTCGCAAAGATCCTGCTTACACTGGAGTAACAACATTTGCTGGGTACACCTTAAACCGTGGAAACCTAGAAAATGTGCTTAGCAAAGTTTATGATGATGTGATGTTAGTCCTTCCGGCTTTAGAACTTGCCCTGGACGAGCGCCTCTCATTTCTTGCCAATGATCCTATCCTTTCTTCAGCTGCAGTTCTGCTTGAAACAACAGCTTACCAAAACCGCGATGAAGAAGATTTGGTGAGTAGATGTGCCCCCCCATATGGCAAAATTTTCCCGCCATATGACGTCAGCATTTTTCCTGCCATAGGACGTCAACATTTTGTCGCGTGATCTTTTGAGATGGCGCCAGCAAAACGTATAAAAACGGGAGTTTTATATTTATTTTAAAATGGAAAGTTTATGTGATATGTTTGCAGCAATGAATATTTCTCAGGAGGTGCCAAACGATTTGATTGTGGATGAAGTATCTTATGAAGTGAAGAATGTTTGTGATTTGATGAATGCTGTGTTTTTCGAAGCGGTTGTTTGTGAAATTCGGAGATTATTGAAGGAGAAATGTCCAGGCTGCGAAGTCGATCATCCGAATCAGAGGAGACACGACTATATTATGTTGTCAGACGAGGAGGGATGGTTACTGCATGGTTTGGAAGCAGTGGAGCGTGTGATTGAGCGTGGAATTGTGAAGAAACAGTTTCTTGAAGCCATTCGAGTGATGAAATTGGAATATTACGAGCGTGCGAAAGAACATTATGCGAACTTGATAAAAGATTGTGAAGTAACACTTGATTTTTTGGGGGATTTGAGAGGAAGTTTTTCTGATTATGAACCCATTTTGAACTACCTAATGTATTGGAGCGAAGAACATTGTGCATAGGACACTTTTAATAAAAAAACATTTATTTATTTATAAAATTGTAAAAGATTTTTAACAGAGATGTTTTGTAAAACTACTAATGTTTTTTTGAGAACAAAGATTTTACAAATTATTGAGTTGTTCTCGTAGTTTATTTTCTAAATGTTTCTGATACGCTTTGTTATGATCCGTTTCGAGGGATATGAATGTTTCCTTTGTCCCTTTGACATAATAGGTGTATCTTGGCGGTGAGCTGAAATGACATTGAGCATAGGATTCCAGGGGGTTAGCTTGTGGATTCCATAAGTCTTGTAGAATACGTAGTAATGGTTGATTGTCTTGATATACTTGCAGTAAAGTGTAGACAAAGTTTTGATCCGATTCTTCTTGCAAACACATCAAGTGCTGTGTGAAATCTTTATGATTTTCTACATTTAGAATTTTGATAGCGGCCATGAATTTGTTCCATGTAGCTTGTTCTATAGTGTTGAACCTGTGCATTCCCCAAGTTTCGTATTTGTCCATCATTAGACAATCCCGTTTGTATACTTTACAGCCACAGCAGCGTTCATTGCATATTTTTTTAACCTCACATGCTACGTTCTTAGCCTAGATTACTTCCAGTAAGTGAAATATTGAACCAGCCATCATCAGAGTCAGTGTACAACTGTTTGCCGTGCTTTTTGACAGGTTTAAGATATATACTTTCTAGGCATTTGTCGCGTAACACATTTGTTCCATGTCGCATAGCGTTTGTTCCATGACCTTGTAGCGTAACGTTCCATGACCTTTGTCGCGTAACACCTATGATCTGGCCTAGTAAGTGTGACCTTGATCTTGGAAGCCAGCGCGGGCTTTGTGCACTTTTGGCGCCAAGACTGCATCCATATATGTGTGTGACGAGACATTTTGGGCCAGAAGCGAACAGCTGAGGCGACGAGCGAGAAGGCAAGAGCGAAGGAAAACAGAGCAAAAGGAATGGGGTATGGATAGCGACGGTAGACGAGAAAGGCACAATGAGAGACATAGGCAGTATCGGGCGAGGCGCAGGCAGCAAGAGGAGGAAAGGAATAGAGAGCTTGCGCATTTGCGCGAGCTCTATGGGGTTATGATGGATGTAAATTTTGAAGCTGTGGCCATATTCGAAATGTTAGCAAGGTACCGCGACCATCCTGAGGCGTTGGTAGAAGAAACGATTGTCCTGCGGGAGCGGGGGCTGCTCTAGGGAAGAAAAGCGAAAAAACAAGAAAAAAACCCGGCTCTTTTAAGAGCCACCAAATCTATGAAAGAATATGAGCAGTTCGAAATTGTGTATAATTTTTTATGTAGGTGAATTATTTGCAGGGGAATTTTTATGCAGGTAAATTGAATAGTTATAAGGAAATTTTTTACGTGTGTAAGTGTTTGTGAGATAGTTTTTTTAGGGCGAGCTAAGTATGAATATCACAGTATTCGTTTAAATTCTTTTGTTATTAAGCGTCCAGCGTCTTCTTCAGCCACATCGCAAATGCTTCGACCTCCACTTTGGCACAGTGTTGGTAGGCGGCGTTTTCGGTATGTTTCCCGCACGTTTCGAGCCAGACCAGCTGGTCGAAGAGCTTTTCAGCCTTGGGACAACCATAATCTTGTAAATCAAGCGCAAGAATGTTAAGGCGAGATAACAGGTCTCTTTCATATATTCCACCTTTGTACGCAATGGTTGACCTTGAGTTCTGACGTACATTTTCATACAGCTGAGAGATTATCTTAGGAAGATTGGAAAGAGGAAGGGCATCGACTCCAGCGGGCACACCAAAAGGTAATTTATGGATGTGAGTTTGTACATATTTGCATACTCTTTGGTCTTTGGGCGTCAGGTCGTTCCACTGTAGACCGGTGTTGAAAAAGAAGGATTGAGCTGTAGCGTCTCCAACACTCAGAAAACCCAATTCTTTACAGAAAAAACTTTTGTTGACAAAAAAACCATCCATATCTATAACCGCAGCAGTATTTGTAAGTTGTTGAGACATTTTGAAATGTTGAGCACTTTTCGACCCGCTTTATATAATTTTAATAGCGTTGTCGCATAGCACCTATCACGTGAAATTTGTCGCATAACTTTTTTCACGTGACACATGTCGCATAGCGTTCCATAACATTTGTAGCATAACACGTATGATTTGGTGGGTTGAGTTTTTGTATAAAAGGCAAGAAGTAAAATGTTTTATTTTAAAGTTATAACGATGGAGTGTTTGCACGGAAAAGCTGCTTCCAATTCAACTACAGACAAGGGTTCCTTTTGGTTTTGTGGACAGAAGCCCAGCTGTGGATTTCTATGTACAGAAGAGGACGGTTACCTGTTCCAGACAGCTCTGACAGCTTGGAGAGCCACAGGTTTGACGCAACCGATATGTGAGAGTCACCGAAAGCCCGCAAAGTTTCGTGTAGTTAAAGACATGCTGAAAAAATCTTATGGGCGACCATATTTTATGTGTGCAAGTCGGGAGAATCCTTGCTCCTTATGGATGTGGGCAGACGAGAAAGAAATCAAGAAACCGAATTGCTATCACAACGAAGAAGCGAGTCAAGAAACAAGGTCCCAATACGGGTAAAAAGTTCTTCTGTTGCTGCAACGAAAACCAGTGTGATTATTTTGAATGGGTTCCTGAGGAATTGCCAAAACAACCTGACACCATGGCACCTTTCGTACCATTGTTTTACAGTCGTTATTATCCGGATGCTCAGCAGAACTGAAACATTTATATAAACATTTAACGTATAATTAAAGAGCTTTGTATTATCATGTTTATGAATATATATTTGAAACGTTTTACACTGTGTGTTGTGTTCATTTACTCTTGTAATAGGGTCGGCCCAGAATCAGCGTGGGGAAAATGATATTGAAATGAGAACAATATCTCATCATGTCAAATATTTGTTTGAGCTTATCACATCTCAGATTTTAATACTACTACTATTAGTTTCGGTATTTATACAGCAAACACTACTGTTGCATTATGATCACGTTTTTTTTTACACATTCAGTGGTTCTCACACTTATGCATAGCTTTTGGATTGTTTATATGGTTACAGGAAAATTAACGTTTCATTATGATTAAGCTATTAAATGTCAATCGTATAAAACAGCAAACACTGAACCTAAATTAACAGTTAAACTACGTAGCAACCTGAGTTGTGTGAATAGTTCCAAAAAATTTTTTTACACTTTGGGCGCACTTCTTTTTGTATGTGCAAGCGCCACACGCTGTCGTGAAGTTTATGTATTTGGTCTTTTGGACTGTAATGGTTTAGGACTGGAAACGATCGAAGGGCTGTGGGAAACGGAAAGAGACTGGGTTTTGAGCATCGACTTTAGGAAGAACCATTTTGTTACGATTAACATAACGGAACTTCTGGAAGCGTTTCCAAACCTCATGCGTATAGACCTTCGCAAGAACCCGGAGCTCGACTGCAGGACCATTAGGAATTTAAGGATACGTACTAGGAGTGACTGTAAGTTCGTATCATTTGTTACATCGCATACATGATCTGACATTTATCGCGACTTATAGTACTGTTTAAC
>CACRXK020007942.1:0-21743 GCA_902702795.2 Paramuricea clavata
AAATAGACTCTTAATTGCAGTTTTAAAATTAGTAACAGACGGCAAATTTCTAATTGAATCAGATAAGGAATTCCAAGCAGATATAGCCGATGGAAAGAACGACTGTTGAAATCTAGATGAAGAACATAAAAAATTGCATATATCATCACTGTTGCGGAGTGGATAATTGGATATTTGAGATACCGGCTTTGGTAAAACAAAATAAAGATAGTCAGGAACCATTCTGTTCTTAATTTTGTATAAAACTGACAATTTATGAATATATCGTCTGGTTTCTAATTTATCCCAGGAGAGTTCTTCCAGCAGAGCTACACGGTTAGTGCCTTTTATAGCACCAGTAACGAGGCGAGCTGCATCAAATTTCGAGAGCATTACTGCACTCTACCCCACAACCATCCCATATAAAATCACCATATTCCATTAAAGGTCTAACTAAAGAAATATACATGCTATTTAATGTAGTTCTGTTCAGACTAAATCTCAAACCTTTTAACATATTGAATCTTTTGGCCGCTCTTTCGCTAATGACACCTATGTGATTTTGCCAGGAGAGATCACTTGAAAGATTAATGCCTAAGTGACAATGCAAATGGTATAGTCGCTTGATTTAACAAAAGTCTAGGGTGATCAGGCTCGTTATTCTTAACAGAAAAAATCATCGATCGTGTTTTACTGGGATTCATGGTTACCATCCATTTATCGGCCCAACTAGATATAGATGCAAGATCAGTATTAAGCTTAACAGCAGAAGTTGTTGGAGAATCTACTACATCTAAAATCATAGTGTCGTCAGCAAATAAAAAAGCCTCAGATTGAATGTCATTAGTAATATCATTGATGTAAATCAGAAACAGGAGTGGCCCAAGAACACTGCCTTGGGGTACTCCAGCATTGACTTTTTCCCAGGTCGAATTGGTCCCTTCAACAACTACTCGTTGAAAACGATTAGAGAGATAGCTCTCCAGCCATTTTAGTAATGTACCTTTGATTCCAATAAATTTCAATTTGCTTATCAACCCCTCGTGTCAAACTTTGTCAAATGCCTTACTAATATCAAGAAACACAGCTCTTACTTCTTTTCCTTCTTCTAAGCTGGAATATATTTGATGAACAACATATGTTAGTTGCAAAACAGTTGAATGGCCAGGACGAAAGCCGGACTGTAAATTATGTAAAAATCCAATTTCGATCAAGCAATTATAAAGGCGAACAAAAACAATTTTTTCGCAAATTTTAGACAAACTGGGTAGTAGGGACACAGGACGGTAATTAGATTTTATGTTATGCTCATCCTTCTTAAAAATGGGTAAGACATTTGCAAATTTCCATTGTTTGGGATATTGGCCTAGAGAGAGGGATGTGTTAATTAATCTAGTGAAACTGTAATAGATACCATAAGCACAAAGTTTAATCATACGATTCCCAATGCCGTCGTGATCACATGCTTTAGAAATATCAACACTTAAGAGTAATTTTAACACTTCATCAGGATTAGCAGCAATACTAGACAGCGATGAGTTCGGCGAAAATTGACCTGCAAAATGCGGTGGAGGGCATTGTGGATCCAGTGTATCCTGGGGAACAAAATAATCATTGAAAAGTTTCGCCTTTTCCTTTGGATCATAAACATAAATATAATTTTCTTTCAAGGGTGGAATTGTAGAACACACTTTTGTGCCGTATATGGATTTAACCACTCCCCACCATTTCTTTGCGCTTATTTTGGGATTACTTAACATAGCATTTAATTTTACATAATATAGAGCTTTTTCTTTCCGAATTATGCTAACCGTTAGATTACGCTGAGTTTTGTAAAGATCCCAATCCCTAGGAAGTTTTCTTTTATTATACTTGCGCAACAATCTGTTACGCCTACGTATTGATCGTCTAATTATACTATTCATCCAGGGTTTATCATTTGGACGAACAGTAATTACTCTCAAAGGTATAAAGTTGTTTACAATATTGAGAAATCGTGAAGACCAGGTCTCATAAAGGGTATCTATATCATAAACATTATTAAACAGAGATTCCCAATTGAAAGACAGCAGTGAGCTAGTCAGAAGGTTTACGTTTACCACATTAAAATTATAGATAGTCCTCTTATACGTTCTATGACTGTAAACAGATAGATTGAATTTGGCAACAATAGCATTATGGTCACAGTTTGCTGGTGGACTAAGTGTAAATTGACTCGTACAATACATAGGAGAGTCAGTAATAACTAAGTCCAAATGGTTTCGCTAGTTGCAGTGATTCGAGTCGGTTCCTCAATTAATTGGAATATATATATATATATATATATATATATATATATATATATATATATATATATATATATATTTGTGATGTTTATGGAAAAATATATTCATTAAACATCAGTCTCTTAATATTTTTACAAGCTTCTTCAGAGCACGCCTGGCATTTTTGCACGCGAAATTGCACATTCAAAATGTGTCATTTTTTTTCGTTGCCGCGCGTCAATTTTGGGAGCTTGGTAGCGAATTTGATAATTGAAAAATTCCTCAAATTCCACGAGCGCGTGCTTGTGCGCGTTTTTCTTGAGGGTTATTTAAGGTAAACAGGGAAACAGAGCGTGTCTCGGGGATCAAAATGATATCAAGATTACCATGGTTACGCGGAATGTTTTGCCACAGGAGCGCTTGTTGTTCGGGGCATTTGAGGGAAATGGCGACTTTCGCATCATGTTGTCAAAATGCAACAACTTCGGCTTGTATAGGATTCTTTCTACAGTGTTATTTTCATTTTATTTTTTAATCCAATACAAGTCAAGATACCTATTAAAAATCGTATGTTTTTTGTTTTTGACAAAATGTGCTAGAAAAGATAATATTATACCTTTTACAAAGGCATGCGCGCAATAAAATATTCGATGTTGGAAAGTATATGCGAAAGACACAGTTAGGCTGTTGGCAGTTGAAGAGGAGAACAAAAATGCAATATATACAGCTCAGGAGCTCAAGCGATTAGATTCCAAGGTAAGAAAGGTTTTACATATCTCTTGTATTTTTTGTAATCGAGTTTCTGATTTATCATGGTCTTTTATGCAATATATTTCTTCATATTATGAACTGAGCTCATCTTGATCGTACTATACACAGCTTTATTCTTGTCATGATGATAAATTTATATTCGCGCACAATTTTTGTCTACCACAGTACTTATTGAACTTGAAGCTCACAATTGGGTTGGCTTTAAATAGTATACAGTTTATAGTTTAATAATTAAAAATAGATATGCTATAAGTGATATAAAACAAACTATTATCTAGTCTAATGGGTTACCATATTTGCAAAATTGTAATTGCAAATATGCTAACCCATTAGACTAGATAATAGTTTGTTTTATATCACTTATAGCATATCTATTTTTAATTATTAAACTATAAACTGTATACTATTTAAAGCCAACCCAATTGTGAGCTTCAAGTTCAATAAGTACTGTGGTAGACAAAATTAATAAGCTCCCAGAAAGTAGCATGGTATATGAAAGGTACATCCCGACTGCTAGTCGCTCACACACTTTGAACATTATTGTGTCCTCTGGCTGAAATCGCACCTGCGGCCCTGCAATCCTGGTGCAATTGCAGCATTCTAACCAACAAAACTGAGCTACAGTGTCCAGTTGTCAAGCTGGAATTCATGTGTGTATACTTGGGTACTGCTGTGTTAGTATTGCTAAATACCAAAATTGAAACCTATAACCTTTAAAACATAATATTTACTGATACGTTGACAAGGCAGTAACCAGTACATATACTTGTGGTTAGAGCTCGACATTTGGACTCTGTACTGTAGCTCAGTTGTTTAGGACACTAGGCCTATATATTATTCTAAGAGATTCTGTTGGCATCCCACTTATTATAATAGTTGAAGGGTCTTGGACATGGAAATTGTCGAGTGGAAATTTATAGACACTTATTATTCCAAAACAAGGAACAGCTGTGAAAAAAAGCAACTGTAGGTCCCTGGCCGGAATTAGACCTGCGATTCCAGTACAGCACTCTAACCGACAGAGGCCAGTTGTCGAGCTCTCTTATGGGTTAGGGTCATGGCAGTACCTTTTTAGTATTATATTTGTATATAGTACCTTAATTAATATATATGTAATATACAGTAATGCATGAACAGGCCTTATTCCAGCACTGCAGCATGGCTGCAGGTTCAATTCCTGCCAGTGACGATAGTTGCTTTTCTCACAGTTATTCCTGATTAGGTCTAATAAATGTTTATAAAGTTCCACTCAATAATTTTGATGTAAAAGTCTAAGACCTCTCACATATCAATCTAACTAAATAATGATTAAACCTACATTTTAATTTTCTTTTCCTACAGCTAATGATTTAGATTCAAAAATTCAATAGCAAGGATGAAAGTGGTTTTAATAGCAAACAACCAAGAAATGTTCATATGACAAGAGCAGCAAATTGTAGCCAGTCTAACAGTAACTGTTTAACATGCACAGTCTGTCGATCCTGGTGATCAGGATTTATCTCAAGTGGCAAAATTAATCTACAAATAGTTTTAGTCACAAATTTTTCTGGACCACCCCCTGAACCCCCCCCCCACTCAAGTTTCGCTCCTGTTTGGTAGGGATGCAACTACCTGAAAAATACAAGGACAATGTTTCAAGCGAAGGCCCTTCGTCGGGAAGTTTGTTGTGGGGTCTGGGAAATTACATGAGCTTTTATGATCATGTGAAAAAAATCAAACCAATCAGATGCATTTAGTAATAACAAAGTATATAAAAACATATTAATAACAATATAGAATATATTAATTAATACAATTATACAGAAAACTACATATACATCTACAAATTAGCATATATCAACACTATGTTGTTATTATTTAAAGTTGCACCTCTCACTTTGTATAGAATATTATGCTAATTTGTATATAGTATTATTTTTACCTAACCATATCATAACCTATGTAAACCATTGTATTTCTTTAAAAAAAAACAAGATATCAGTTGATGTCCACATCATTATATTTGTGTTGTATGCAATGATTTTTGCCTGCAGATTGATTGAGATAAGAAAATAAAAAGCTGAATGTGCAAATAATTACTTCTGGCAAAATGTATTGCTTTGAATCCCTTGTCTGTAGGTCAACAATAAATGCATGCAGTGCCAGTCAAATGGTCATGAAAGTGGACACCTTTTTCAAACAGATTTTGCTTCCCGTGTGAGTAAACCGTAGTACCCAGAGAAAACCTACAACACTTGGTTCAGGGTTGACTCATTTCAAAATTCCAACACCAAAATTGCAAAGAGAAATTAGATTTTTAACTTTCACTTCACTAAAATATTTGAGTTGTTTCCTTTGCTATCTGGGTATTTATAGAAAACCGGTCATCAGAGAAACATACTCTGACATCATGAAATGGACAACTATTTGGCAATTCCCATTACTTGTTGGTCATTGCCACAGTAACAGTATAAATACATATAATAATGGTACATACATGCTGATAATTTTGGAGACATAGGTAGAAATGATTTTGGTAGCAATGACCAGTTATGCATGGGCATTTTAAGAATTACCAATTATCTTAACAATGTTTTGATATGTTTGCAACAGCTGTGAAGAGTCATTGGGTATAAAGGGACCAAGGGTGACAATCCATCACAGAAAGGAAGGGATGGAGGCAGCCAATACACTATTTATCAGCTATTTAGCTCTTATAATAATTAATAATGTCATAATGTGAATGCTGAGAGAGTTTGAGAGAAGACATCTTCACAACTGTTACAATATACCTGACTATACTTTAATGAATTATAATATTTCAGACATTACTAGCAAACATGCTGAGGAAATCCATTGACAAATGACATTCCACTCTCCAATCCATATACACTGTAGTGGGAAAACTTTGCCCAAAGTAGCCAAGCACAACATCCTTGGACAACCCAGATAATCAAGCTAATAACTCGTTGACAAAGCGCATCAAAGTAAAATAAATAACAATAGCCTTCTTGACATCACAGTGAAAACAAAACGGTTCAACAAATCCGTACAAACCCCGAACATTTCCACAATTATTGAAAACATGATAAACTGAGTAAATAAATATGGGTTTCTGATACTCGTTTTGCCCCCTATCCGCCGTCGAATTCCTGCCAGCCACAGCTGAGCTTCCCTTTGTAGTATTGGCGCTGGATTTATGGAATTAGTTATCTTCCGTGGCACATTTAATCCAGAGAATCATGAGCTTCGAGTAAAGTTTCAACTTGCTCGGCACATTCATTCACGAAAAACACGTCGTTTTGGCAGCTTTTCTCCCGAGTGCAGCTACCAAGGGCCTGCATTACTTTCTGAAAATAATCTACCGGCCGTTCGACACAGTTGTCGTTCAAAATATCTTGATTTAAGACCTCGTCAAGACTATAAAAATTGCCATTTCGAACGGCCGCCATCTTGTCAAATTAATTATGCTTACGCAGCAGTTTTTGAAGAATACCGCAGGTCATAATGAATGGCGAACTAGCGTTTTCGCATGCAAAAATCCCAGGCGTGGAGTATTGATTGAACTCCTTGACAACAATGCAATATTTACCATGAGAAGATACATGTACGCTTAGCGCATTTCTATTTTTTACTATATTAAATGAAGAAAAGAAGGCAATATTATTTGCATGCGAGAATTTGAAATAATTCTATTTCAAACTAAAAATTTATGGATATTAGTTTAGTTTTATAAAGAACATTTAAGTTTTAGATTATATAAATTGAAGCTTATATTACGTATAATAACATACCTAACATTTATATGTTTGGGAAATTGATAATTTTGTAATTAAAAGTGATATTTCTAGGACATTTTTCAAATGTTTATAAAAAAAACTAATCAGATTTTAACTTGCTCTCAATTTCGCAAAACAGCTAGTAGTATCCAGTTTTTGATGTATATAGCTTCTTTGTGTACTTGTAATGTAGAATAATGGAAAAAAAATTCTCAAACTTAAATGTTGCGAACCAGGGGGATGTGTCTTTTCCAACAAACTAAATATGGCTTGCGCACGAAATTTAAATGCTTTGATCACATTTTGAGTAATAGGGGGAAAATGTGTTGGGTTGTTAATTAATGTACAAAGCAAATGTTTGTACAAGCCTTTAACTATTTACTTCTTCTAAAAAATAAGCCTTTACCATGCTTAATTAATGCCCTTACCTAATTTGCATATTGGTGAAATATGCAAATTAGGCAAAGGCATTAATTAAGCATGCAAATAGCTGATTTTTAGGAAAAATGCAAGTTTGCGTAAATATTTAATGGGCTTAAACTGAAGCAAATTGTTTGAAATTTCGTGCAGCAGTTAAACACCCAACACATTTTTACCCATTGTCTCAAAATACGATTAAAGCTTTTAAATCTCGTGCGCAAACCATTTTTAGCTTGTTGGAAAAAACACCCCCCTAGTTTACAAAATTTAAGTTCAAAATTTTTTTTATTATTCTACATTATAACCCAATGAAGCCATATATCTAAAAAACCGAATACTAATAGCTGTTTTGTGAAATTGAGAGCAATTTTAAATTTGTTTAATTTTTTTATACGTCATAAATAATTTATGTTCACGATGGCGTGCCGATGCGCATAAACAAATTATGAACATTTCAGACGTGAATATTGAGTAAATCTCTGAGAATCTACGCAATATATAAATTGATGTTATGCATTATGGGCATTCAATTAAAGGGGCCCTACAGTTATTTTTTAGTCAAGTAAGTATTGTTTACATTCTTGCAAATTCTGAAAGCATAGTTCTTTCTCTTTAGTCGGTATATTCATTATACAGAGCTGGGAAGGAATGAGACTGTGTTGTTTTCAAATATATAAACTTTTCAGACATGAATAATGAGAAAATCTTTGAGATTTTACGCATTGTACTCGATATATAAATTGATGTTATGCATTACCGGCATTCAATTAAGTGCCCATCGATATATTATTTAGACCGTGTATTCATTATACATTGACTGTATAAGGTACGCTAGACCACAGAATATAGATGGCTACACTCATTACAAAAAGCGAAAAATTGCATCAACGTGTTATCGCTAATCGCTTGGCTAGCTCGCCAACAAACTTTATGCAATAGAAGAAAAAGGCAAGGAGGTAGCCAACGTCTACCGTCACGGACTTTACTGTCTAGTTTGTATAGCACACTGACTTTACTGTCTAGTATGTATAGCACAACGGTGCAAACTCACATTCAGTGCAACGATAACTCTACCAGACCTTACGAGAATCAATCTGTATTCAGGGCTGTATCAAAGCTTGTCAAAACTGCTATAAACACTGCTATAACTGTGAAACTATCGAAATCTAAAGAGACATTGAACTTGAACACATGCGAAAAGCTGAAAATGAGTCAAATGACACAACGTGACACTAGAAATCAATCAAAGGTCGATGAGACTTGTTATTGTGAAACATGTCACAATTAGGTTAAAATGTAGAAGCGAATGGAGCGGATTCACGGAACGGATATGGGAGTAAAATACGGAACGGATGGCGATAAAATGCGTTCTTTTGATCATATCTTATACAGCTATTTCTATTAAAGTTGTCACTGAGTCAATAGTCAAATGCGCAATATGGGCGCTAAACGAATGATGGAAATAATCATAGATTTAATAAGTTTAGCATATCAGTAGCCTCATGGGGATGCTTGCAAATGAAGTTTTAGAATATGCAAAATTTTGTTGTTGGTGAAGCAATTTAAATTTCGAGTTGTCGCATGTAGCATCGCAATAAATAAATAAATTTTATCAGTTCCATAAGGCACACGTTTCTGATGTGTTAAGCTTGTTTCAAACGTCGCGCTACTCGTGTGCCAAACGTATTAAAAACAATAAATAATGAGATGAATTGCCTTTGGTAACTGTTTATTTCGTAGTGTAAGCCATCAGCTTTTCTAGGTTGTCGGCGACCCTATAGTTCTTGCAATGTCTTTTTTAATTTGAAACTTCACACTATCCCTGTATCCCTAGTTATACAACTGTCCCCTAGTTTTCAAAAACAATTCTCCATAAAAAACTCAATTCCATTCACTAAGTATATTTTAAAGGTGATTTGACCTAAATTCAATAAAACAAATTATATTATATAATATTAATATTACTAACTTCACGATTCTTGTAAATGAATTAAAAGTTTTACTAAAACTGGGTAGAAAAAACTGTCTAAATAATGTTCCAAATCTTTTTCACTACTTTGGGATATTGTTTGCTTTGTGTTTGAAATTGACAAAACATCTGAAAAGGTTTGATCAACTGGGAAAAAAGCCACGGTAAGCTACTGTTCAATATAAAACCCTGTCCTTACATCGTAAAATGTCGAACAAACACGTGACCCTTTGAAGACTCGTGGTTGGTCAATTGCTTGTGAGCATTTGATAACAGCTTATTTAGTCTTATAAGTTGATTATCGCGAACATAGAGTGAGTTGCAAAAGTAAGATGGATTTTTGATTGGAGAATACATACTGAAGCGTATCAGACGAATTTTCTTTCTTTCAAGTTTATTTCTGATATTTCTCTTTTTGATTTAGGAAATGACAATCCAATACTTGTTTCATCTTCATATGATGGAACTTTAAAAATTTGGGATGTAGAAAAACATCAAGAAATTCGTACCCTCAGTGGTCATCAAGGTGGGATCTATAGTCTTGCTGTGAGCCCAGATATGAAGCATATTATGTCCGGGGGCCACGATATGATAGTGAGATTGTGGTGTTTCCGCACTGGGGAATTACTTTCCTGTTTTAAAGGTCACAGCGATGTAATCAAGTGAGTTCATAAACCTTACCACCTCTGTGACAGCGGTACCATTTTTCCAATAGGGACCTTTAGTATGTAGGATGGCAACGCGACGACGATGGCCAAAACAAAATCCTTCAAATAAATACCTTTAAAGAAACTTGTCATTCATTATTTGTTGTACGAATTTAATACAGTTTTAAGAGGTTAAGACGGAGATTTATATTTGAGAAGGCTTCCACCAAACCAGTTTGCCGAGTACCAATTCTTGCACGTTGTATACAGGGTGTATCAAAAAAAGCGCAATCCTCGACTGAAATGTAAATTGCTAAACAAATAATAGACGAAAACGTTAAAGTTTACATTCATTTTAAATCGTAGCCATTCAGCTTTCTAACAGTGGGTTGTTTCTTAAATTTGACTCATTGGTTCGCGGGTAATAATACTTTACGTTATTGCGATTGGAGATTAAAAAAATTGAGATATGGAATAACAAATCGTTCTCATGAAAATAACTGATTTTTTCATTAAAACAAAAAAATATTGCATTTTATTAAATGGATTGTAACAACAAGTATAATTACGGCTTTTCTTCCACTATTTTTAACTCAGTTTGAAACTTCAAATGCGATATAATTTTGGCTTGGACCATCTAAGCTGACTGACATCAACTTGCTATAATTTCTGCTTACATTACATCGCAATTCGATGACACTCTGGCTCAGACACCAGAATGTTTTGACGATTTTTAGCATTCGTTTAGGATTTTCAAACAACCTGGTCTCTTTTAAAATTCTTTTAATTTGTTCTTACGTGGTTTTCCAGATGTAGTGACGACAACATTAAAGTTTAAAGAAGAAAATTCTAACATTTAAACCGACTAAACAATAACATAGTAAACTTGCATAATTAAACAGCAACTAAAAATGATAGGTTTTACTAAATATTTTCCTGTGCAATTATTACTAGCATTGGAGACAAGGATAATAGTTTGTTTGAAAGAGAAAAGAACTGGCTTTGAAGTAAGCCTAAAAGCGTTTAACTAGAAATATATTTCGAAAGTTATTAAGCACAAAAGATGAATTGCGTTTATTTTGATACACCCTGTATACGACGTAAAAATTATTAGTTTGCTAGCTACTGTAAACAGAGCGAAGACGACATTTAAAACTCCAAAGGGACTTTTAATTATTAATTTCTTTATAACCTTGTCTCGAATTTTATTGTATTAACATCCGTCGCCGTTCTGCTAGCTAAAAGTCCCGAATGTGCAGTTGACAGATTGAATTTCACCTCAGTGAGTGCTTCCAGTTTTACTTTACCAAACACCAGACCTCCACTAGTAACAATAAAGACCAATACAATATGATTTCCTTCTGCAGTACAACTGGGCAAATTGGCGATTGATTTTTACTGGACCTCTAGGAAGAACAGTTTAGAAGTGCAAAAAATATCCAGTCTAAATGAAGTGACTTTAGTTGAGGTCAGTCATTTGTAGCAACATTTGATTAATGTAAAATTGCCTCAACCTTTACCAGGGCAGTTTAGAACGGATGGACTTATTTTGTATAAATAAATAAAGTAAGTCTTAGTTATGGTTTGTTCAATAGAAACACTATAGGCTAACAAGGATGTCCTCTTTGCACTTCTAGAGAGAATAAATTACAAATAAAATTACTTTAAGTCGACAATCAGCTTTTTGCATTTCAGCTCTTTGTCAATAACTTCTGATGGATCCAAGGCATTGTCTGGCTCTTATGATCGTAGTTTTAGAGTATGGAATCTGGACACTAGTGCGCACTTGAAACAAGACAGATCACGTGGTCATACAGAAGCCGTTATTGATATTGCAGTGACACATGATGGCTCGAGATGTGTTTCCGCTATGAACGATACTTTCAAAGTATGGAAATGTGAAAATGCAGAGGAATGCTTTGCTTTGAAAGGTAAAAACAGAATTCTCTATTTGAGCTAGTTTTGTTCTTCAATCGTGACGAAATTTATGTATTCTTTTTAAACCGGTTACAAACAAAGCTTGTTTTTGGGATAAGTTGTCATATGACAAGTTTTTTTACCTGCCTGTAGTGGCAACGTTGCAAATTTTTTATGACAAGTGCAGATGTAGACTTGTCTCAGAAAAACTTGGCAATGTTTGAATTTTGGTTGCTGTACGGGTGTATCGAGCAAGATGCCAAAAATAACGATAATAATAATAGGTATGGTATTTGCTGTGTTGGTGTAATGTATCACACCATGGCCAGGCATATTTTTCAAGTCTTCCCGGTGTGGATATACATTGAGAGTAGCATCACACAAATACAACAACAACTTTATTGTACTTCAAAGTATTACAATCTTACATATATTGAAAAATACAAATAAATAAACCATTGGAGAAGTACATATCACCTGTAATAACCATTAACGGCTTGCCTAGACAGGTGACATTTATATTAATACACTATGAATTACTCAGTTTTGAAGACAGTGAAGCTGATATAAACGGAACAACATATTACAAGCACAAACAAGAGACATTTTGTGAGACAAAGCGAGTCTAAGTTAATCGGTATTATTGTAAATATTAATTAAATACTTCTTAAATTTGGATTTGAAGGAATATTTTTCGTAGGGTTTTGAAGGATTCATCAAGTGAATTCCAGATTTTCTGACGTTGAAATCTAATGCCAAATTTACCATAATTTGTTCGAATTTTTGGAAGACAATATGAAGATTTAGAAGCCAAACGAGTGTTATATTGATGTTTACTACGAACAGGAGTAAACATTTCATCAAAAACGTTTCGAAGTGTTCCTTGATTATATTCATACATAAATAAATAATGCGGTATTAAATAAAACAACATCAGGAACTTTTAAAATGTTTAGTTTAAAGAAAAGGGGACTTGTATGTGCTTGATAATTGGAAAAAGATATAACGCGTATAGCTTTTTTTTTAAGAGTTATTAAAGGTATAATAGTAGAGGTATAAGTATTGCCCAATTTCATTACTCCATACGTCAAAAATAGATATACAGGGTGTATCAAAATAAACGCAATTCATCTTTTTGCTTAATAACTTTCGAAATACTATTTCTAGTTAAACGCTTTTAGGCTTACTTCAAAGCCTGTTCTTTTCTCTTTCAAAAAACTATTATCCTTGTCTCCAATGCTAGTAATAATTGCACAGGAAAAGATTTAGTAAAACCTATCATTTTTAGTTGCTGTTTAATTATGCAAGTTTACTATGTTATTGTTTAGTCGGTTTAAATGTTAGAATTTTCTTCTTTAAACTTTAAGTTGTCGTCACTACATATGGAAAACCACGTAAGAACAAATTAAAAGTATTTTAAAAGAGACCAGGTTGTTTGAAAATCCTAAATGAATGCTAAAAATCGTCAAAACATTCTGGTGTCTGAGCCAGAGTGTCATCGAATTGCGATGTAATGTAAACAGAAATTATAGCAAGTTGATGTCAGTCAGCTTAGATGGTCCAAGCTAAAATTATATCGCATTTGAAGTTTCAAACTGAGTTAAAAATAGTGGAAGAAAAGCCGTAATTATACTTATTGTTACAATCCATTTAATAAAATGCAACATTTTTTTGTTTTAATGAAAAAATCAGTTATATTCATGAGAACGATTTGTTATTCCATCTCAATTTTTTTAATCTCCAATCGCAGTAACGTAAAGTATTATTACCCGCGAACCAATGAGTCAAATTTCAGAAACAACCCACTGTTAGAAAGCTGAATGGCTACGCTTTAAAATGAATGTAAACTTTAACGTTTTCGTCTATTATTTGTTTAGCAATTTACATTTCAGTCGAGGACTGCGCTTTTTTTGATACACCCTGTATAAAATATCTATGATACTGAGTCAGTTCCCTCAAACATTTCTTACAGATCCTTTAAAATTACTGCAAAATTCCTACGGTGATCACAGAAAATGAAAACCACGTTTATTATCGATTTCAGATTACTTTTCAAAGCGCGGTTCCAGAGTTTGTTGTCAACTTGCCAATTACGTTTTCAAATTCGGAAGTTGGGCGGGAACTTCGCAACGAAGTTCGCAAGTTCATTTTAAAGTTCGAACTTCGATTGTGATCAAATGTAAAAATTTCATTTATGAATCTATTTTCGTCTTGGCAGACCACTGGACCGATATTTTACCGCAGTAATATGTGCATAGGGCCTAAAACAGTAATTTCAACTCCAACTCTGAACATTTGTTTGCACTTGCGAAGCCCAACTTCCGAACTTGACAACGTAATTGGCAAGTTCGCAACGAACTTGGGAACAGCGTGTTGAAAAGTTATCTGAAATCGACAATAACATGTTTGATATGCTTTGTGTTAATTACACAGTGATCGTTAAAGTTTTCTACACAAGAAGGCGAATGGTTAGTATATCATACCTTGAATCTTTGGGGTAATTGCCGTCGCCACAGTTATTAATCCTTTCTTCAAATTGCGTGGGCTGCTGATATCTGCTGTAAACACGTGCTTCATACGCGGTTTTGACGCCAGTTTCAATAGATCTGGATTTCGAGCTGGGAAGAGGTCGATCACAAATGATTCAACTCCTTCACTACGCAAACCAGACGATACCACTTTGATGTTAGGAGCAGTGTTGCCAGCTGTAACAGTGATCAGATATTTTTTGGATTGAGGACGAGCCGATGCACCAAATAAGATTTCATGCGCCAAGACGAGACTGTGATAGAGTGATTGTGGATTGCGGCCACTGCTTGGTGGGTATCTGATCATGGTAATCAATCGTCCAAAATGTTGAACAGTTTTGAAGTAGGTCAGGTCAAAGATCAAATTTGCATCCTTGTCATCAAACACAATCAGAGCAATCCTATTCCCAGAGCCAGGTAAAATAAACTTCTTTGAAACGAATTTGACAAAGTCAAGTAAGATCTTAAACTTGACTTCTCCAACAATGGAAGATCCGTCAATTATGAAGCCAATGTCAGCCCCACCAATTCTTCTCGGTCCACCAGGCCCACCAGGCCCACCTGGACCTCCGGGTCCCCCAGGACCACCAGCACCACCAGGACCACCAGGTTCGCCAGGTCCACCAGGAGGCGTTGGTCCTTTTGGACCACCAGGACCACCTGGACCTCCTGGACCACCAGGTCCACCTGGTCCACCGGGTGATAAAGGTCCCTCAGGCCCACCAGGTCCACCAGGTCCACCAGGACCACCGGGTCCTCCAGGTCCACCGGGTCCTTTTGGACCACCAGGTGAACCAGGACCTCCAGGTGGAGTTGGACCACCAGGTCCACCAGGACCTTCAGGACCTCCTGGTCCACCAGGACCTCCAGGACCTCCAGGTCCAAAAATACCACCTGGTTCACCAGGCCCACATGCTGGGCCCTTTGGACCTCCAGGTCCACCTGGTCCACCAGGACCACATTTCCCACCAGGACCTCCAGGTCCACCAGGACCACCAGGACCTCCAGGTCCACCTGGACCACCAGGCAAACCCGGCCCTCCAGGCCCACCAGGCCCACCTGGACCATTAGGACCACCAGGAGTTCCAGGTTTAGGTGTTGGTTTTGATGGTTCAGTTGGTTTCGGTCCACTGGGTCCTTTTGGTCCACTAGGTGCTTTCGGTCCACCAGGCCCTCCAGGGCCACCAGGTCCTCCTGGTCCGCCAGGTGCTCCAGGTCCACCAGGCCCGCCGGGTCCATTTGGTCCACCAGGTCCACCTGGACCATTAGGACCACCAGGACCATTTGGCTTTCCAGGTTGTCCTGGGACATTAGGCACACTTGGTCCACCTGGTCCTCCAGGTCCACCAGGCCCACCTGGACCACCAGGACCACCTGGCCCTCCAGGACCATTAGGTCCTCCGGGCTGTCCAGGTCCACCAGGTGGTGTTGGACCTCCAGGGCCGCCTGGTCCATTAGGTCCACCTGGTCCACCTGGGCCACCCGGACCGCCAGGCGAGAGAGGTCCACCGGGTCCGCTTGGACCACCAGGTCCACCTGGACCACCAGGCCCATTTGGACCACCGGGGCCGTTTGGACCCCCAGGTTGTCCAGGACCAGATGGCGCAACAGGTCCTCCAGGCCCACCAGGCCCACCAGACCCTCCAGGACCTCCTGGTCCACCAGGCCCTCCTGGTCCACCAGGTCCACCAGGGCCACCAATTCCACCAGGTTCACCGGGTTTACCAGGTCTACCTGGACCCTTTGGACCACCTGGTCCTCCCGGACCGTTTGGACCACCTGGTCCACCTGGTCCCCCAGGACCTTTGGGACCACCAGGACCATTAGGACTACCAGGTCCTCCAGGTCCTTTAGGTCCCCCTGGTCCACTGGGTCCACCAGGTCCCCCTGGACCACCAGGCCCACCAGGGCCCCCAGGCCCTTCTGGACCACCTGGTCCCTTTGGACCACCTGGACCTTTTGGTCCACCAGGATCACCAGGTCCATGCGTTGTTGGAGGCCCACCAGGGCCACCAGGACCACCAGGACCACCTGGTCCACCTGGACCTCCTGGTCCACCAGGACCTCTAGGTCCACCAGGTTGACCGGGCCCACCAGCAGGAGTTTTCCCACCAGGCCCACCTGGCCCACCAGGACCTCCAGGACCATTGGGTCCTCCAGGACCTCCAGGTGTTAATGGTCCACCAGGCCCGCCAGGACCACCTGGTCCTTTGGGTCCACCCGGGCCGTTAGGGCCGCCTGGGCCATTGGGCTTTCCAGGTTGTCCAGGAATGTTTGGTACAGATGATCCTCCCGGTCCACCAGGTCCATTTGGCCCTCCTGGACCACCTTCACCACCTGGTCCACCTGGACCAGAAGGTCCACCAGGACCACCTGGACCACCTGGACCACCTGGTCCACCAGGCTGCCCTGGACCACCTGGTTTTGTTGGTCCACTAGGTCCACTTGGTCCGTTTGGCCCACCAGGTCCATTTGGTCCACCAGGTCCATTTGGTCCACCAGGACCACTTGGCCCTCCAGGCCCATTTGGACCACCTGGACCACTAGGTCCTTTGGGTCCACCAGGTCCGCCAGGTCCACCAGGTCCTCCAGGACCACCAGGTCCACCTGCACCGCCAGGTCCCCCAAGACCACCAGGACCTTTTGGTCCACCAGGATTACCAGGTCCATGTGGTGTTGGAGATCCACCAGGCCCGCCAGGGCCACCTGGTCCTCCAGGTCCACCAGGACCTCCTGGCCCACCAGGACCTCCTGGTCCACCAGGTTGACCTGGTCCTCGAGGAGGTGTTTTTCCACCAGGTCCACCAGGACCACCAGGCCCTCCAGGTCCACCAGGTCCCCCTGGACTGCCAGGCGACAGTGGTCCACCAGGCCCACCAGGACCGCCTGGCCCGTTGGGTCCACCTGGGCCATTGGGGCCACCAGGGCCATTGGGTTTTCCAGGTTGTCCTGGAACGTTTGGCACAGTTGGTCCTCCTGGCCCGCCAGGGCCTTTTGGTCCTCCAGGACCACCTTCACCACCAGGTCCACCTGGACCAGAAGGTCCACCAGGCCCACCTGGACCTCCAGGTTGACCTGGACCACCTGGTTTTGTTGGTCCATTAGGTCCACCTGGCCCATTAGGTCCACCAGGTCCATTAGGCCCACCAGGCCCTCCAGGCCCACCGGGACCTCCAGGGCCTTTAGGTCCACCAGGTGTGTTTGGTCCACCAGGTCCATTTGGCCCTCCTGGACCATTTGGCCCTCCAGGCCCATCTGGACCGCCAGGCACACTAGGTCCTTTCGGACCACCTGCTCCACCAGGTCCACCAGGTCCTCCTGGACCTCCAGGTCCTCCTGGACCACCAGGTCCTCCTGTACCACCAGGTCCACCGGGACCATTAGGACCGCCAGGACCATTTGGTTTTCCAGGTTGTCCTGGAACATTAGGCACAGATGTACCACCTGGTCCACCAGGTCCACCAGGCCCACCTGGACCTCCTGGACCACCTGGCCCTCCAGGGCCACCTGGCCCTCCAGGACCATTGGGTCCTCCGGGCTGTCCAGGTCCACCAGGTGGTGTTGGACCTCCTGGCCCACCTGGTCCATTAGGTCCACCTGGTCCATTTGGCCCACCTGGACCACCAGGTGAGAGAGGCCCACTGGGTCCTCCTGGACCACCAGGTCCACCTGGACCACCAGGACCATTTGGACCACCAGGGCCGTTTGGACCCCCAGGTTGTCCGGGACCAGATGGCGTAACAGGTCCTCCAGGACCACCTGGTCCACCAGACCCTCCAGGTCCACCAGATCCGCCAGGGCCTCCTGGTCCACCAGGTCCACCAGGGCCACCAATTCCACCAGGTTCACCGGGTTTACCAGGACTACCTGGACCCTTTGGTCCACCTGGTCCTCCAGGACCATTTGGACCACCTGGTCCACCTGGTCCCCCAGGACCGTTGGGACCACCAGGACCATTAGGACTACCAGGTCCTCCGGGTCCTTTAGGGCCACCTGGTCCACCGGGTCCACCAGGTCCTCCTGGCCCACCAGGTCCACCTGGACCACCAGGCCCTTCTGGACCACCTGGTCCCTTTGGACCACCTGGACCTTTTGGTCCACCAGGATCGCCCGGTCCATGCGTTGTGGGAGGCCCACCAGGGCCACCAGGACCACCAGGACCACCTGGCCCACCTGGACCTCCTGGTCCACCAGGACCCCTAGGTCCACCAGGTTGACCTGGACCGCCAGTTGGAGTCTTCCCACCAGGACCACCAGGTCCACCAGGACCCCCAGGACCACCGGGTGTTAATGGACCACCAGGCCCACCAGGACCTCCTGGTCCTTTGGGTCCACCTGGGCCATTAGGGCCACCAGGACCATTTGGTTTCCCAGGTTGTCCTGGAATGTTTGGTACAGATGGTCCTCCGGGCCCACCAGGTCCTTTTGGCCCCCCTGGACCACCTTCACCACCTGGCCCACCTGGGCCAGAAGGTCCACCAGGACCACCTGGACCTCCAGGCTGCCCTGGACCACTTGGTTTTGTTGGTCCACTAGGTCCACTTGGTCCGTTTGGCCCACCAGGTCCATTTGGTCCGCCAGGTCCATTTGGTCCACCAGGACCACTTGGCCCTCCAGGCCCATTTGGACCACCTGGACCACTAGGTCCTTTGGGTCCACCAGGTCCGCCAGGTCCACCAGGTCCTCCAGGACCACCAGGTCCACCTGCACCGCCAGGTCCCCCAGGACCACCCGGACCTTTTGGTCCACCAGGATTACCAGGTCCATGTGGTGTTGGAGATCCACCAGGCCCGCCAGGGCCACCTGGTCCTCCAGGTCCACCAGGACCTCCTGGCCCACCAGGACCTCCTGGTCCACCAGGTTGACCTGGTCCTCGAGGAGGTGTTTTTCCACCAGGTCCACCAGGACCACCAGGCCCTCCAGGTCCACCAGGTCCCCCTGGACTGCCAGGCGACAGTGGTCCACCAGGCCCACCAGGACCGCCTGGCCCGTTGGGTCCACCTGGGCCATTGGGGCCACCAGGGCCATTGGGTTTTCCAGGTTGTCCTGGAACGTTTGGCACAGTTGGTCCTCCTGGCCCGCCAGGGCCTTTTGGTCCTCCAGGACCACCTTCACCACCAGGTCCACCTGGACCAGAAGGTCCACCAGGCCCACCTGGACCTCCAGGTTGACCTGGACCACCTGGTTTTGTTGGTCCATTAGGTCCACCTGGCCCATTAGGTCCACCAGGTCCATTAGGCCCACCAGGCCCTCCAGGCCCACCGGGACCTCCAGGGCCTTTAGGTCCACCAGGTGTGTTTGGTCCACCAGGTCCATTTGGCCCTCCTGGACCATTTGGCCCTCCAGGCCCATCTGGACCGCCAGGCACACTAGGTCCTTTCGGACCACCTGCTCCACCAGGTCCACCAGGTCCTCCTGGACCACCAGGTCCTCCTGGACCACCAGGTCCTCCTGTACCACCAGGTCCACCGGGACCATTAGGACCGCCAGGACCATTTGGTTTTCCAGGTTGTCCTGGAACATTAGGCACAGATGTACCACCTGGTCCACCAGGTCCACCAGGCCCACCTGGACCTCCTGGACCACCTGGCCCTCCAGGGCCACCTGGCCCTCCAGGACCATTGGGTCCTCCGGGCTGTCCAGGTCCACCAGGTGGTGTTGGACCTCCTGGCCCACCTGGTCCATTAGGTCCACCTGGTCCATTTGGCCCACCTGGACCACCAGGTGAGAGAGGCCCACTGGGTCCTCCTGGACCACCAGGTCCACCTGGACCACCAGGACCATTTGGACCACCAGGGCCGTTTGGACCCCCAGGTTGTCCGGGACCAGATGGCGTAACAGGTCCTCCAGGACCACCTGGTCCACCAGACCCTCCAGGTCCACCAGATCCGCCAGGGCCTCCTGGTCCACCAGGTCCACCAGGGCCACCAATTCCACCAGGTTCACCGGGTTTACCAGGACTACCTGGACCCTTTGGTCCACCTGGTCCTCCGGGCCCATTTGGACCACCTGGTCCACCTGGTCCCCCAGGACCGTTGGGACCACCAGGACCATTAGGACTACCAGGTCCTCCGGGTCCTTTAGGGCCACCTGGTCCACCGGGTCCACCAGGTCCTCCTGGCCCACCAGGTCCACCTGGACCACCAGGCCCTTCTGGACCACCTGGTCCCTTTGGACCACCTGGACCTTTTGGTCCACCAGGATCGCCCGGTCCATGCGTTGTGGGAGGCCCACCAGGGCCACCAGGACCACCAGGACCACCTGGCCCACCTGGACCTCCTGGTCCACCAGGACCCCTAGGTCCACCAGGTTGACCGGGCCCGCCAGTTGGAGTCTTCCCACCAGGACCACCAGGTCCACCAGGACCACCAGGTCCACCAGGACCCCCAGGACCACCGGGTGTTAATGGACCACCAGGCCCACCAGGACCTCCTGGTCCTTTGGGTCCACCTGGGCCATTAGGGCCACCAGGACCATTTGGTTTCCCAGGTTGTCCTGGAATGTTTGGTACAGATGGTCCTCCGGGCCCACCAGGTCCTTTTGGCCCCCCTGGACCACCTTCACCACCTGGCCCACCTGGGCCAGAAGGTCCACCAGGACCACCTGGACCTCCAGGCTGCCCTGGACCACTTGGTTTTGTTGGTCCACTAGGTCCACTTGGTCCGTTTGGCCCACCAGGTCCATTTGGTCCACCAGGTCCATTTGGTCCACCAGGACCACTTGGCCCTCCAGGCCCATTTGGACCACCTGGACCACTAGGTCCTTTGGGTCCACCAGGTCCGCCAGGTCCACCAGGTCCTCCAGGACCACCAGGTCCACCTGCACCGCCAGGTCCCCCAAGACCACCAGGACCTTTTGGTCCACCAGGATTACCAGGTCCATGTGGTGTTGGAGATCCACCAGGCCCGCCAGGGCCACCTGGTCCTCCAGGTCCACCAGGACCTCCTGGCCCACCAGGACCTCCTGGTCCACCAGGTTGACCTGGTCCTCGAGAAGGTGTTTTTCCACCAGGTCCACCAGGACCACCAGGCCCTCCAGGTCCACCAGGTCCCCCTGGACTGCCAGGCGACAGTGGTCCACCAGGCCCACCAGGACCGCCTGGCCCGTTGGGTCCACCTGGGCCATTGGGGCCACCAGGGCCATTGGGTTTTCCAGGTTGTCCTGGAACGTTTGGCACAGTTGGTCCTCCTGGCCCGCCAGGGCCTTTTGGTCCTCCAGGACCACCTTCACCACCAGGTCCACCTGGACCAGAAGGTCCACCAGGCCCACCTGGACCTCCAGGTTGACCTGGACCACCTGGTTTTGTTGGTCCATTAGGTCCACCTGGCCCATTAGGTCCACCAGGTCCATTAGGCCCACCAGGCCCTCCAGGCCCACCGGGACCTCCAGGGCCTTTAGGTCCACCAGGTGTGTTTGGTCCACCAGGTCCATTTGGCCCTCCTGGACCATTTGGCCCTCCAGGCCCATCTGGACCGCCAGGCACACTAGGT
>CACRXK020007943.1:7069-21742 GCA_902702795.2 Paramuricea clavata
GGGGGGGGGGGGGGGGGGGGGCATGTGCCATCCCAGATGTTTTGCAGCTCTACCAATTTTGAGGTAGATTATGGCAAAATGGCCGTTCTTTTCCAGGGTGGTTAGAATGGAAATACCATTGTGGTTGAGCCTATTTTAGCTCTTATTTCTGACCAGATAGCACATTGCCAAGAGAGAAACATTCCAGCTGCAGCACTATATGGTGGATTGCAAGAAGCTTATAAACAGAGCATGTATTACACAATTTAAAGCTACCTAATAATCCTTTTAAGTTGTTGTACACCACTCCAGACTTTCTGGTCGCTGACCCAGCATAACAAAATGTGTTAGAAAAATTGTCATCACAAGGAAGTATACAGGGATTTGTGATTGATTGAATGTCACTGTGTAAGCTTATGGGGAAAGGAATTCAGGCCAGCTTAAGCAATTTACCTCTGTCCCATTGTTATGTTGACTGCAACAGCTACCAACCAAATACAACAAGATGTATGCTCTGTGCTATCAGTTACTGAGCCAACTGTTATAAGGGACAACTATACCAAACCTTGCTTACCATATTGTCAGAAAAAATGGCAATTTAAGTGACAGAATTGTATCCGAAGTTAAAGACTGCGAGTGTTCCATTGTGTATGGGTTAACACGTTCTGAGTGTGAAGCTATGTGAGCCAAACTTGGTGCACATGGTATTGTTGCGAAGGCATATCATGGTGACATGTCTAAGATGGAAGTCTGGTGATATTACATGTCTGGTTTGCACCAAAGCATTTGGAATGGGGGTGGACAAGCCTAATGTAAGGATCGTCATACATACTTCAATGCCAAGATGTAAAGCTGTATGGAAGACTATTATCAGGAGACAGGATGCAGTAGAGGTGGATTTCCCTGTAAGTGTATACTTCACTTCAGTCCAACCGATACCAATCGACATATGCAGTCGGTATATAAGCAACATTACTACACAATAGATACAGCCATTTCCAAATTTTTTTTTACTTTTGTCTCCAAATTGGTGAATATAGGAGAAAAATTATTCTGGAGTATTTTGATAGTGGCTCTGCAGTATGCAGTGATCACTTGAAATGTGATCAATGTGAGAGTAAATTGGAAACATGCATAGAAGATATTTCAGAGTTAACATGTAAAATAATTGTATGTTTATTAAGCATGAAGGCACTAAACTGCAGGAAGTTTACATTAAAGCAGCTAGCTAATGTGATTACAGGCAAGTGTAACAAAGATGTGAATAAATACAATTATGAAACTGCAGAACATTTTGGCTGCTACAAAGCTAGTGTTACAGACAGTGAGTATGTTTTGAACATCCTGGTTTACAAGGACATGCATTTTAAGGCTGGTACCACCAGACTCAAATGCAAGAAACCAAAATACATTATACATTGATCTTGGACCCCAGTTTATTTATGTTCAAAAGAAACAACTATCAGTTGCATTTGATAAAGTTAAGAAATAAATGTTCTGGACTGGAATGTTATGTCAAACAGTTACTTTGTTCCTTAATAAGTTAGTATAAATATTTTTTACTTTGAATTATCATTCATGTGGGAATAGTCTGCTTAGTATTTCTGCAATGTTTTTTCAATGAATAACTTTCCTCGTGACTCTACATCTGTACAATCGCAGGGAACTTTCTTATCACCATTTGTATGTATATCTTTCTTGGTGTGATCCAGAACTGGAATAGCATCTCAATCTTGTGACACAAACCATCCTTGCTTAATTGCAAACCATGCAACTTTTAAGCGATCAGGTAATGCATCTGGTACAACACTTTTTACTCGACTATGTACACCATACCCTTCTTTGAATACTTCTTTGATGTGAACTAGAAGTTCCACATTCATGTTTACCTTCTTCATCATTGACAATAAAAGTACTGTGATGCTTTGCAAATGTCTTTAGTGGGGAAACCATCACAGTCTCAACAAACTTTCAATTTCACGAATAGCACTTGGCCACAATGCTGTGAAGTTTGTGATGTAAGCTATAGCTTCGTCTTTGTAGTTTTTCTTATTTAATGTACAAAACAGAAGAAGGCTTGACAACCAACAGGATTTCCTTGTTTTTGCATTCCCATATAGAACAGATTTACTATGATATTCCACGACTATGTCAGTTCTACTTCTTCTTGTAGGTATGCTTTCAACCTGTTCAATAGTACGTCATTAATATTTCCATTGTTCGCTTGGGCATTTGATATTGTTTCAGTGTCTGGAAAAAATCCAGATAATCTAAAAGAAGCAACTGATGCAATACAAAGTCCCCAAAAGTAGTCATTTAAAGCATCCATATTTCTTTCATAGTTACCTTCTTTAAATGTGTCAATAAATGACTTTGGTGTCACTTTAAGCTGTCCTAATAATTGTGTTAAAGTGTAAAAAAAGCCCCAGGCCCAGATATATACGAGATAGACATTCCATAACGTAACCTTGGGTGTGAAAATCTCCCGGAACTTCTTTGAAACATCCAAATTCATTGGGTGCTCTATTTCACAACCAATGTAAAGTCGATGTAGACTTTGCATCCTGACCAATAAATTAAAATTTAAGCGGATGTCTTCTCCTTGTACTTCTGGTTTCTCTGCTTAGTCTGACCCTACATCACTGGAATTCAAGTGCAGTGGTGGTTCTTTAGACAAACCAATGTCTTCACAAACTCTGTGCCTTGCCTGTTTTTCATATGTTGTCCTGTCTTCAAGAATTTGCATGATAGCTTCATTGCCAATGTTGCATGCCATTTGAATTGGATTCGGTATGTTTCCTTGAAAGCTACCATTGATTCGTGCTCCATATTTGATTAAAATTGTCACTAATTCTGGTTTGTTATTGTTTATTGCAATCATGATGGGGGTAACTCTAAACCTTTCGGACATATTGACACAAGCACGAGCCAAAGGCAGACTTTCCACTAAAGGAATACAACCATCTTGAACAGCATGATGTAATGGAGAACATCCAAAATCATCTGTCAGGTCAATCCACATTCCGCTTATGGACTGTAAAAACAATACTCGGTCTTTCACGATTGTGAAATTAGATGTGCCTTGCTTCAGTTTCTTCATGACCTCCTTTGTGTGATTTGATAATTATTTCATGCGTGTTTTAAATGATGCTGCACATGTAGGTAAAAGTTGCCTGGTTGTTTTGCTGCAGATAAAAGTTATGGATGAATGTACAAAGTTGTTAAAATCCACCATTTCATCTTCGAAAAAAATCGCTCTTGTACTTTAGCAGTCTTCATGTTGTAATTCAACCCCCAGTGAAACCAAATTCTTACTATAAATATGTCACAAACTGTTTATGTTTTCAACCAATTGAATCACATAATTTTTTTGAAAATATGACAAATGAAACAGACAATGAAATGTTTGTGCAAATGTTTCAGCTTTCTTGCAGTCTTGAAAACAAAATTTATGTGTGAGTATATAAAAAAAAACTATCAGAGTTTTATTTATGTGTGCGAAGTATTTTGCATTTTGCCGAAGTCGTATATTTGTCAGTTGAGATATAGTTGCCAACTTTAGGTATATTCTATATATATGAACAATGCTTTGAGTGCTTGTGGCACATGACAAATGACAGAGGAAGCATTTGGTTCATTTGACACACCGTTTTGGCCTGCCTATGGTTTTATCGTCATTTCGGATGAGTGTTTTTACAAACCACTGTGCTGGGCATGAACTGATGACTTGGCTCATCTTGCATGATGTGCATTCGCCAAGAATACCATTCCCATGTTGGTTAACAGTCTTGCCACAGGATCTGCATGAAGGTTGCTTCAAAGCTTGCTGGATACCCAATATTCGGGCAGTCCATGTCATTGATGTCATCACACAAAAATCCTCAGCAACATCAACCAAAGGATGTGTGAATGGCTCTGTCTCTGTGTAGGTGAACTTTTCTGTTTTGGCAGTGTTAGATATCTGTCAGTCTTGGTAACTTTGATATGGAGATTCTTTAAAAGGTAGGTTTTGTTTAGTTCCACCAGAGACTCAACATAATCTTTCCATATTACTACTTTTGTCGACAAAGTTGTGTCTCTCACAATGGCTTCTTGTTTGTTTTTTTCAATTTTCCATGGTGCAGTGTGTTGAGATACTTGATAGCTCAGCAACTTCACCTTTGAGTGAAACAATTTGTTCCCCTGCTACTTTTTGAAAGGAGGATATATTGGGAATGAGCCCATCTTCATTGCAGATTTCAGTATGTGGGAAGTCAATTGGCAATGGTGTGATCTTTGTATACTTGTTAAATGAAGATATCTTGGTGTGGTTTCTGATAGTTTTTTTTCTTCACAGGAGATTTCACTTTTTCCAGTGTTTTTAATTCAGTTTGCTTTTCTGGTGAGAAGCAGACGGCTCTCACAGATTCATCTTTAGTTTGGAGAATATGGTCAAAAAACTGCCTTTGACTTGTTGCAGCTTTTTTACTTGTGACACTGCATGAATGTAACATGCAGTCTCAGAAGTAGCTTTAGAAGTAGTAGTTTCAGAAGTAACTTCAGAAGAAGTAGAACCTGTTGATTGGATAAGATTAGTATTTTAGCATCTTTTTAGCAACAACTATGACCTTCAATAGTTAATTACATAACCTCTAAGGCCATAGTCATAGAAACTATTGTTATTGTCCGACTTTTATTAATTTTATTAATGTTAGTTAGCCCCCAAAACGTGGGGCTATACCCCCCCCCCCCCGAACTAAGGAATGCCAAAAAATATAGAACTAAGGAATGCCAAAAAAGATTACTATTCCTCAAAAATAGCTGGTCAAAAATTCAATCCTAAAAAAGATTGGAAAAGTATAAACAACTTATTAGGTAGGCAAAACAACCGTGGTGAATGAGATTAATCTAGGGGGAAAAATTTTTACAACTCCCAAAGATATTGCAGAGGGCTTTAATGATTACTTTTCAAATATTGGACCTGATTTAGCTAGCAAAATTGATACTTCAAATTATAATTTTGAAACCTATACTAAAACTGCTGAATCAGAATTTGCAGCATTCCAGCCTGTTACTGTCAGTCATGTCTGTCGTCTCTTGCATGGGCTTTCCAGCAATAAAGCCACTGGCATTGATAAAATTTCTTGTAAAATTATTAAGATAGCTGCACCAGCTATTTCAGACTCATTGACGTTTATTTTCAATCAGGCTATAACTCTATCCTCCTTTCCTAATGAATGGAAAATGGCAAGAGTAATACCTTTGTATAAAAATGGCCAACAGAATATTCCAGGAAACTATAGACCAATATCAGTTTTACCTGCGATTAGCAAAATTATGGAGCTATTATTAACAAAATTTGAACTCCTTAGCGATTCTCAATTCAGTTTTCGAAAATCTCATTCTACAGCAACTGCATTACTAGACTGTACCAATGATTGGTATATGAATCTAGACAGAAAAATGTTTAACCTAGTAGTTTTAATTGATCTAAAAAAAGCATTTGATACTGTTGATCATCAAATTCTATTGAGGAAGTTAGAACTTTATGGAATAAAAGGAGAAGCTCTAACTTTGCTCAAATCTTATCTCACAAACAGAAACCAGAAGTGCCAAATTAAGAATTCCTTTTCTACAGAGTGATTGATTAAACGTGGTGTACCACAAGGCTCTATCTTAGGACCACTATTCTTTTTGTTATATATAAATTATTTACCTCTGTGTCTAAACAAAACAAAACCTCGATTGTTTGCTGACGACACAAATCTGACAGCTTCGGGAGATTCTATAATTGACCTTGAAACTGCAGTAAATTCTGATTTGGAAAACCTCAGAAAATGGCTAATTGCCAATAAACTTAGTCTAAATGTAGCTAAGACAGAATTTATGTTAATTGGTTCAAAGGCAATGATTAAAAAAAATTCTGATTCACGTTTAAATGTTTTCATTGAAAATAAGCAAATTAAACAAGTTAGAGAATGCAAAACTCTTGGAGTAATAGTTGACCAGCATTTGTCTTGGAAAAGTAATTCCGAAAATATTTGCAAAAAAATAACTGCAGGAATCTCTGCTATTCGTCGAGTCAAACCTTTCGTTGACAAAGATACACTCATTTCGATATATAATGCTATTGTTCGCCCATACTTTGATTACTGTTGTGAAGTATGGGATGTGTTTGGTGAATCACAATCAAAACGACTCCAAAAACTTCAAAATAGAGCTGCTAGAATTATCTTGAACATGAGTAATGACGTAAATCATTCCATTGCTCTACGTGCATTGGGCTGGGAGCCACTCAAAACTGAAAGGAAGAAAGCTAAGGCAAAAATGATGTACAAAGTATTAAATAAAATGGGTCCTAAATCACTCACCAATCTTTTTTCATACAAATGTGAGAAAACAAACTACAACCTTCGTGACATTTCAAGCGGTCTTAGTTTGCCAAAACCGCATACTAACAACATGAAAAATAGTTTCATGTATAGCCTGCGAACAGACTCTCAAGCTGAATTGAGAGCCTGCATCGATGACTAATGAATCTGAATATCTGCCCCGTAACGTTCGTTTTTCCAAATATGGAATGTATATCCTTATATGGTGTTGTTAACTTTCGTGCAAACTAAATTTAGACCGTGCAAACTAAATTTAGACCGTACAGTTTTTCTGTTTTTCGAAATATAAGATATCGAAGCAAAAGTTCAAATGTTTTAGATACTGTTTTCTCAAAACAGAACATTTCGTGCTTTGAGATAAGATGGTCAAGACCAATTTGATCAGTTAATGTGTTTTTTATGAATAGTGCTTCAGCAGTTGACATATAAAGAGCTCAGCGGAAGCATATAAATTATAGCATCTGACCAATGAGAATTTCGCGTCACGATTTGAGACGCAGATATTCAAATTCATTAGTCATCGATGCAGGCTCTCAATTCAGCTTGAGAGCCTGTTCGCAGGCTATTTCATGTATGACGGAGCACACCTTTGGAATTCTATTCCAAAGGAAATTAGGGAAAGCAAAACTCTTTCATCCTTTAGAAATAAAATCGCTGCTCACAAAATTGACATAGAGTAAATTGATGTAACTGTAAATATTCTAATAACCTTCTTATCATGTAAATAATTTAATATTCTACCTTTTTAAACTTAAGTATTTTAATATCTCCATGTAACATTTTTCTATTTTTGCACACGCCCCCCGTGGAAATCAGCTTCGGTTGATGGGGTCAGCGTGTATAAATAAAGTTTCTATCTATCTATCTACCCCCCGGTCACAGAATAGATTCAGTTCTTGGTTTTCTTATGTTTTGGTATAACCATAAGTTGTCATCAAAATACCGATGCCATGGGCCTAGCCAGTGTGTGTTTGAGATATGCATTCACTCCTCTGAAAGTAATCAAAATGGTGAACATCCAGGCGGGTAATGCCTCTCATAAATGCACTGGCTAGGCCCATTTTGATGACAAATCATTTTGATGACAAATCATTTTGATGACGAATCATGGCTGCCGCTGTGCCTGAGCTGGTATGTGTAAAAAACTGCAAATTTCAGTTTGACAGTCTGGCAGTTAAATGGGTTTCTACTTTTATTGTCCAATCAGGTGAGTAGTTTGAAGTAAATCCAGAAATTCATTACTCAACTGTCAATTTATGCAAACATAAACAAGGTCACAGACATCCAAATGAAGGTCTTTGCAACAAAATATATTAAATATCCCTGTTTAGTTGCAAACGTTTTAAGCAAATTTGGAATATTAACCCAGATTTGTTCATTTTATAACCCCTTTTACTGAAAATATAATTACAATCTTGTAATGTACTGGCATACACTTTGGCGAATGTGGATGTCAAGTACACAAATACGGAAAACCAATCATGTGACCAGCGCTTTATGCCTGGGTGGGGGTTGCTCAAAAAAAACCCCAGTTGTTTTGCAGTTTACTGACATCACTTGCACACAACCGAATAGCAACAATAGTTTTTGTTCTAAAGTTGTTAAAAAAAAAAAGGAATATAGGGAAGTGGTGAAAGTATTCTCGACTTCGTTTTTATGTTGTTTATTTTGGACACTATTTTCTCCAATGTAAAACACACCTGAAACTTTAGTGCAACAATAGTGCAATTTGCAGACATTTTAATAGCTTTAAAACAGCGTTAAATTTTCAATACTCCTGTTACAGCAACTGCATGTCAAGTTTACAAGCAATACAAAGATTTTGTTTTAATTAGGTTGTTTACGGCTGTCTGGCTGTAGCAAGTCCATATAAAAGACAAGATTTATATCCTTCAAAATGAGTCCGAAACTAAAAACTAAACTTAAAAACACAAAGTGTGTTTAATTATTACTTGCACATAAACGAAAAGCAACAATAATCTGTTGTAAAATAATTTCAGGAAAATATTAAAAAGCAAGTCAAAGACTACAAGATTACAGCCAAGTATTCGCTACATTTTAATCTTGTTTTTACCTTGTTATTCTTCATTTTTGCCTTCAATCTGCGTAAAAGTGAAGAATTTATAACTATATACCCATAACCTTGCTGACCTTGTTGGGCCTAAAAATTCAAAACACTTAATGAGAGTCGAGATGGAGTAAACCTGTACTTAATGTCTGACTGAGTTCTATTTGCAATGTGAAATTTTCATTTCCAAAAATTGGTTTGTGAATTGCAACCTTAATATTCAAATTTGGGGGGGGGGGGGGGGCTCCTAGGAATATTTTGGCGATGGGATAAATTTCTAGGGACACCTTTAATCTTGACTTAAATTGAAATAGTATATTATATATAGCCATTCATAGACTTGCTCCAAGTCTCATGAGTGGGCCAAATTTACTGACCTCTCTTCTGAAAACGATATGGACTTTGACAAAGTTGAAGTCATTCATTGAAATATAATACGATTCTTTTGTTAAAATAGGTGCCCAATGTGCAATAAATTTGGAAGTATTTTAAACGCTGCAATGTATTCTTAATTCTTTAGGTTGTTCTGACCATATTTGAATATATTTAAAAAAAATTAAGTAGAATTATGATTGCGAAATACTCAACATTTATTTTACTTACTATGCGGTTTCTTGCTGCAAGTGGAATACTGTGCATTCTCTTTTCCTTTGTTGTTTACTCTATTTTATAGCCGCTCGTTTTAATCACTGGTTTGTAGAACAACTTTTGTTCCAGGACGCTATTTTGACTGTGAGTGATGTCTTTTCCCGCGAAAACAATGACGAGTTTTCAGCAACCATTTTCAGCAAGTTACAACATGAATTACAACATATCGCGGCAAGTTATGACATGAATTACGGATATATCGCGGCAAGTTACAACATGAATTACAACATATCATGGCAAGTTACGACATGATGACATATAACAAGACATAATGACATGACAACACAACATAATGATATGACAACTGGACATAATGATATGACAACAGGACATAATGACATAACACTACATAACTACATAATAACACGATATAATGACATAACACGACATAACAACATAACACGATATAATGACATGATAACATGGCATAACGATACGACATGATGACATGATAACACGACATAATGACACGACATGATAACATGACATAATGACATGATAACACGATATAATGGAATGATATAATGGCATCATGATATTTTTGTCTCTAATGCCCCTCCATACACAAAGCTAAGAATGCCTTACAGTGTACCACCATAAACACACAGCTAAAAATGAATGTGTTTTGTGATTGACTTCATTAAGCAGTTTTTACAACTTGTTCTTTCATAATTTGTGAATTGTTGTATAATCAACCAAACACAGGACCTTTTCCCATAGCTTTGTGATGATCCACTTATTTGCTATACTAATTATTTAACCAATCACATTTTGTAAATGTTATAAAAATACAGCAGACTACATATTAATTTATCTTTTATTACCGTCTTACAAATATCAACTTTAACTTTGTAGATTTAAATATGTATATGTAAACTTTAACAGTTCGTTATACAATTCTCTTAACAACATCCTAATGACTTTATTGACCTTATAACACGGCGCTTGTATTTCTGGTACCCAAAAATTGTAATTATGCTATCATACAGTTAACATAGACATCCATTGTCTTTCCTGAGTCACGCGTCAAATACTTTGCATAACGAAGTTTAAAAAAAAAGATATATTTAAGAGTTGCAAGTAAATTATATATAAAGTTCTTATACAGAGCTGGCTACATAGTTCTTATATACATGCACTTATTTTTCTAGCAGCGAGTAGCTAAACCCAAGGGATTTTAGAACATCTTATACTCATGCAATGGATGTATGCATTGCTTATATGATTACATGCATATAGTAAAGGCTTCATGCAAAGCGGTGACATGCATCAATGTTGTAGTTTTCCAGTTCTAATTACACACAATGTAGGTAACTAGTAAATAACTCAATGATTACATAATATTAAATTTAGCATACTTGTGAACATAGATATACGTACAGTATACAAGGGAAGTATGTCACAAAGAAACAACATGCAAGAATGTTAACTTTAAATAAGAATACATGACATACCGATCAAATAATATCTGCCACAAGAATATGATTGAATTCCTCTCGCAACTCGGGGAATGATTGGTATGTAGTTGGGAGTTGCAGTAATGTATTGCATGTACAAGCAATCGGTCTTCTTTCAAGGCCAGACAAATCAGTAAATGTTACTTGAATGCCTTCAAATAGCATCAGTTCAGAACCACTGATGAATCGGACAAAGATTGCTAGCTTTTCAGGAGTGTCCAATCCCCGGATATATAGTCGGAGGAACCCCAAACACCCTCTTTCCGCATCTGACTGTGCAAATGACTGAATACATTTTGTAAACTTGGTAACAGATGGTTTCACCCGCGCATACATATCTGTCAGGGAATTTGGACTGGGAAAAGTCTCTGTAAGGGTTTGGACAATATCTTTCCAACAATCTGTGACATAATGTGCCTTTTGGATAATTTCTTTGTGTGCTATTTCTTGGATAACTTTTCAAATATTTTCTTGAGTGACGTGTAATCGGCAGTTGTACATCTTCAACACGTCCAAAAGCTCCTTGAACTCATCTTCATTCTCGAAATCCAAATCTCCAGACAGACTTTTCTCGAGTATTCTTTTCTCGTCTGCTGAAATATACTGCATGAATGACTGGATTAAGATACTGGGATCACTGATTGACGATTCTCCAAAAAAGAACATATGACAAGAATATCTTGGAGTGGTAGGTACATACATACGGTATCCTTTAAGCAGTACCCTTGCATTGGCTTCCCAATCAAGTCTATTATAGCTGTGCCTTATAAATGGCACACATTCATTCTCACCAATGAGAAGTGAATCAAACTTCTTTCCAGAAGACTTGAATCACCCCTCACAGTCGACTAAACTTTCATTGTGGTATTTTTCCGGTGACTTCTGCTGAATAATGATGTCGCTTTGAACCATCCCCTGTTCGTCTTCGTCAGAGTCACTATACGATACAATGTTTTGCAGTACATTACCATTATCGATAAACAGGTGGAAATCTGTGGGCTGCTAGCAATGCTGCTGGAACTGATGTCAAGTGCACTGGTTCGTTCGCTTGCTTCAAATGGGTCGATATTCAATCAGTTTTGCCAGATCTGTATGCGATACTAAACCAAACGCTCCACAGAGTGGGATTTGCAGTCAGAAAAACCGACCTCTCTTCAGGTGTACAAACAAACGCTTTCGACCTTTAAAGCCTTGAGCCAATTACGGACAATTACTTCTGGGTGTGTTCAGAAACACTTACTTCATAAGGAATCCATAAATGTAATTATGATCCAGGCCATAGATATCTTATATACACTAGATAGTGCATCTAATTATTCTGCAATTCCAAAATTGAAGCCGTGATTGCAGTCTCGGGTCGTTCCCATGAAATGAGAAAGTTTGTATGCCCTCTATTTCTTAAACAGGGGACTTAAACATTAAGTTAACCCTATTCCAAATACGTTTTAAAACTATTCAAATAATGAAAGTTAGTGTTGTTTTTAAGCGTTTATTAGCAAGTGGGAACGACCAACATGGCCACCATCTATTCAAATGGGGGTAACCGCTGGAATATTCTTGCCTTCAATTTTACTAAATGAGATGTGCTATCTAGTGTATATAAGATATCTATGATCCAGGCTATAAAATGAAAACAACACACACATACTTAATCTGCCGTTCTAACTCTGCCAAAACCAGAAATTTGGTCAGAATCTAAAATTCGTTTTTATGCATGTGTTGAAGAAGGATATTCTGCTTATCTGACCAAAGCCAGTGAGAAACAAACTTAAAATCCATTCCATTTAAGCACGGTTAATAGAAGGAGGATGGTTAGGCTAGCCGGCAAACTTCAAAGGGGGCGGCAAACTATGTTGAGCACAAAGCAAATAAATGTCACGTGTCGAGATAGGGGGACGCTTGTGTTGACATTTGTAGGAAATTATATTGAAAGTGTTGGGTTAATACTGATAATAAAAGCATTTTTGTATCTTTTGGAGCATTTATAATAACGATGGATAGTGATATCGAAAGAGGAGTGATTTCTTCATCAATGCAGACATTTGAAAACAGTAATAATAAAAGCAAAGAGAGTTTTCAACGATCGGAAATGACGGTATCATTTGGAAGATGAACGAGAGAGCGAATACGTAGATTTATAGACGAAGATTTTTATAGCATCGAGGCCCCTGTTACTATTAGCGGAAGAAAAACAGTTGTATTAAATACTGATTTTTCTGCTGCCCAATCGACAGTGAGAAGTCTTTTCAGTGCTACAGTATGTGTGCGACAAATTTGCGGCCTTAGTGCCAAATTACAAGGCATATAGCTAGTAATTCAAAACACTTTACAACACATGGTCATGGGGAATCTATTGTACGAAGTATCTATGTGTTTATATATAAAGGTGCATTTACTTCTTTAGTTGATTGACATTGTAGAAGCTATACGTTGTGAAAAGTACATTGCGATCATAGGAAACAATGTGGGATGCGATATAAAAAAGTCGGGTGAATTCAACCGTGGCAAAGATTATATTATCGAGTATGAAAACGATGCAAAACGTGGTAAAGCCTTTGCCTTACTGTAAAACAGTAGTGAAAAGAAAGTGATATTATATATTTTATAAAATTTGTAACTATACAATTCATTTATCTTCTGCAATAACTCTGTTTTCATATTCAGATTAATTGAACCATAGGTTTGAAAATATAACAATGGGTTGGCAAATTTATGACTCCCAAAACTAATATATTATTTACAAATGCCTCTATGGTTAGTTGGTTAGGTTTTCACAATTACACTGCTATCATGATATAGTCATCATACAGGCCTTATCAAACCAAACAATTCAAACCTGGTTAAGGAGCTGATTATATGGAGAATATTTCAGCATGGCTGAGTTTCATCCTGGTTTCCCGGCCTGAAATTAAGAAATTTCAGCCCGGCCTGAGGATAAATCCTATTAAAACACAGCAAATGATTGCATGACAGAAATTTCAGCTGGTGCTGAAGTTTTAGCCCGGTTGGAGCTACCGGGCTGAAAATTTCAACCCGGTCGGCCGGGCTGAAAATTGCCATGTAATCGACAGGAAAATTCAACCCAGGTTGAAAAAACAGCATTTAAGTGGCTTTATTTCTGTCTGTTCTACTTTTAAATGCAACCACACTCTTGCAGAAGTCAATAGATATGATCAACATTTTAAATTCTCCAAAGAAGCAGAATACCTCCATTTTGAGACTTCATTCTTTCGGCCCGGGCTGAGATTTCACCCCGGTTTGAATTGAAATTCTAACTCACCCCAGGCTGAACTTTGTCATGTAATCGTGAAACAATTTCAGCTCGGTTAACTGGGTTGAAATACAGCCCGGGCTGAAAACTCCCCATGTCATCAGCCCCTAAGACATGTTGAACCTGGAAGGCAGGTTTTGGCAGGCATCCCTGCATGGCCCTAATGAATTAACCATTAACTTGCAATTGCTTCTCTTTCAAAAAAATATAATGTAGGGTGCATTTGCTGGACACATTGCCAGCTCACCCACTATAGTGAATTAACAAGCGGCACTGGCAGATTGCCAATGACAAGTAAAATTGGGTGGTGTCAGTATGGAAACAAAGTATGGGTAAAGTAAACAAAGTAATCTGATAAAAATTAGAACAAAACATACGTGAAAATGGTTTAGAATCTTCTTTGAATATTAAACTTGTACATTTCCAGTCAATGTATACAATTTGCTATTTCCAGTGTATTTAAATTCAGTATCTATAAGTATCTACAAGTGTTCAACCCAGAGCCAATAGGCCATACGATTTTGCATGCCAATTTCACGACTAGTCAGTCCTCTCAGAGTGAGGTCAGAGATCTGCCAATTGAAGAACTTCACCCTGCAAATCCCAAATTGAATGAACAACCATCCCAGGGTGGATATCAATAGTTGTTAATAACCGATTAACAGCAGTATTCTTCCACTGAGTAAAATTTTATTGCTTTAGACAGAGTAAAATGCCAATTTGAAAGTAGGTGCATCTGCATGCATTTCCAGTTGATGTGTAGATTATGTAATGGTGATAGACAATAAATATTCTTCAACAGTCTTAAATTTCAGTAAGTATGTAGTTACAGTAGTCTGGTACAATGTTATAATTTCTAAAGAAGTGAATAATGATGAG
>CACRXK020007944.1:0-21736 GCA_902702795.2 Paramuricea clavata
TCCACTGACTGGTGCATTATGATTAGAAGAATGAACTTATTATGATGCCTCTATAACAAATAGTAGAAACCCAATCAATTTAAAGCATAAATTTTAACTTGTGACTGTAAGCTGTATTTTGATTTTTAATGAATATTTGTTAATATTAACACAGTCTATATATTTATTGGATAGGTAACCACACTATTGCCATAATAAAAGGTCATGAGTCGTACGAGTTGCTCAAAAGTTCTTGCTCAACCATATTTGAGCAAGTCAACAAATTGGTCAAAGATAAAAGCATAGAAGTAAATGGCATCAGCATTCCAGTGGAACTTTATCTTGGAGGAGATTATAAGGTACAGTGTATTACATAATGTAAATATTTCCACAAACCTGCATAATTATATGCTGCTCAGCATGATATAACATTACTAATTAAACAATACTGTTGAGGTATAATATATCCGAGAAATTAAGAAAATTAAAATTGTTGCATTTTTTTAAATTTAGTTTTTGCTTCTTATGATGGGGATGAAGGGTGCGACATCTGACTATGCATGCATATGGTGCAAAGTTCATAAGAAAGACAGGTATGTTAAGATTCTTTTCCTGGGGGCATTGTAATTGACTTGATGCACCAGTCCTGATTTCAGGTCAAAAATGACCAAAACCAGCTGACTATGAACTGGAAAATCATATGTCCAAATGAGCCTATACTTTAGTATTTTACTATGTTTAATGCCAGACGATTTTATGTGTCAATGGAAGATTACTGCTAGTGAATGAGTAATAATATTAATACCCAAGTTTATTAACTCTATTTTGTAATTTTTCATAGACTCAGACAACTGTTTTCGTTTTTCAAGTAGTTCTACTATTACCAAAATGGCAAAACCGCGATTCTTTGTCTCACATGAAAAAAATGTGTCATGTTTTTGCATCAAAACATTCATGAATGGAATCGGCATTGTGGGAGTAGAAACATTTGATTGGTCAAGGCAACAGGTATGCAGTTGCATTCCTAAATGTTTTGACACGAAAACATGACATGTTTTTCAAGGTAGACGAAGGATCCACAGTTTTCGTAATAATATGTTTACCACAATAATATTAATTTTTGTGGGCAGAAACTAGAATGGCAATTTTTCTTTTAGCAACTATTCTTGTATCCAATTTCCCCTGATGGCGGGTGGTCCCGAAATATAAATTATACCTATCTCTTTGTCTTCTCAGTCCTAATATATAAAAACCATTTACCTGATTGAGAGTGTGATTGGGTGTGTGATTGGGTGTGTGGCTACTGTTAGGGGAGGTTATTGTCTAACTTTTTAAACTTTTAGATGTGATGTATCAAAACACCAAGATTTTTATTGGGAAAATTTGACACGAAGTATTGAAGATATCTTTCAATGTGCATTAAAGAGAAATTATTCTTGTGAATACAAGCCTCTTTTGAATATTCCTCTATGCAATGTGGTTTTGGATGAGCTGCATTTGATGTTGCGTGTTACAGGTAAGATCTCTGGTCTCTTGAAAATGTCTTTTATGCAAGGCATGCGCTCTATTGTGTATGCAATGATAAAATAACAAATTTGAAGCAAACGATTCCACATTCATGTGGGATGCAAGTTGCCTGCCTACCTCCGAGGCTTTTAACTTTATTATTGGCTGTAGCATGTTTGCCAACCTTGTATAAATGGATACTATACATCAGACAGCATATGCATGAAGGCATTTTGTAGTAAGACATTAATTGTGTACACTAAAAACTTTAGGGAAATAGCTTTATACCAATATAAACATAAATTAATTTGAATATTATTTTAATTTTGTATATATTATTTACTATTACTCTTATAGACAAGCTGACCAAGAATCTGGTCATAAATGCCATAGAGAATGACAGGAGGGAAAATTTGAATAAAAGACCAATGGACAGGTCCAACAAGAATTTAGATGCACTCATTAAGTGCATTAGAAGTTGTGGGATATCTTTTAATGTCTGGGAGAAAGCTGAAGAAGATTGCAGAGGTGGCCTGTATGACTTTACAAGCCTGATGGGTTCAGACAAGCGACTGCTCCTCAAGACTTTGCCAAGCAAGCTGGCGACCATACTTCCAGATAATACAAGTGGGACAATTGTTAGACTCTGGCAGGTATTAATTGGGACATTGGCATTATTTTGGGGTCGACCATGTACATTTGTTTGTATGATTTATTTGCTCTGTTATATTTTCTAGGAATTTAATGAAATGTATGAAATGATGGGTGTTCCAACTCCAACAGATGAACAAATATGTAAATACTTTGACAAGGTATGTTCTGCTTTACCCTATTAGCTAGCAGTACTCTCTCCACTAACAAGTAAAATTGTCAGGTCACTCCAGTGTAGAACAGAGTAAAACACTAAAGTGCAGGAGAGCATTTGGGTGTATTGCTAGTTAGACACTGGCCGTACTCTTCCACCGATGAGTAAAATTGTCTGATAGCCGAGTAAAATACTAAATTAGGTGCATTCAACTGTATTGGCTGTTAATCAGACTCATAGTTACAAAATATAATTTATTCAATAAAGGTACAATTCAGTTTGTTTATCATTTTAGGCTGTGAATTGGGTTAATTTGTTCCTGTCCATGAATGGAAAGAACTTGGGGTACGAGCCTGCAAGGATCACCCCCTATATGCATGCCATGGTTTACCATGTTCCCCGGTTCATGCAAAAGCATGAGGGGATAAAGAAGTTTACTGGTCAAGGTACATCATTAATTAATTAAATTAATGAAACAATATTTGGAGCACTGTGTATATTATGCATAAACTTAATTATTTGAAAATGCTTTTTAAATTTGCTACTAGGCGTGGAAAAACTCAATGATGATTGCAGGCGAGTCCACCTGCAAAGGTCGAATAAATGGGATGCACCAAAAGATGTCCTTCTTGTTGGCAAACGGGTCGAGCATTTGTCTGACTGTGAACGACTAACACGGCCCTACCAGAAACGAAACACTGATTACTGGGATAACACAATAAAGGATAGCCGTTCAAAGCGACCCCGTGTATCCACACAAATTAATGAAGAACCTGAAGTTGACCTAGAGTCATTGACAGCCAGCCAAATGAAACAAAAACTTAAAGAATTAGGAATTTTGACAAAACTCCGGAGGTTACAGAAATTGAAGGAACTCCTTAGAGAAAGCTTACAAAATAAGGAGAACCAACCAAACAATATTTAAACTTAAGTATGATATGAGATCAATAGGTACTCTAAATATACTAAATAAAATAGTTTTTAATATAAATATGAGATTACAATAAATTATAGCAAATGTCAATGCATTCCGACAACTGTTTTGGAGAACTGACTGCCTTAAAAGGCCTTGCAGTCATATTTGTATGGCTATGCCACCCTAAGTTAGGGAATCCACCTGAGGTTCTTTTCACATTGACTTCATGTAGTAATATGCAAAATAGTTAAGAACATCATGTAGCAATGAAACAATTAACAAAGCAAAAAGTGTAAACAACACTTAAGATGGTAAAGCCACAAAGTAATGACTGTAGAGCCCTGACTGAAGTTTACCAGTCTTCCTAATCATATTTACTTTTTAATTCCAATTGAAGTGTTCTTGAATACTGAATCAATATGTATGAACATTTCGAGGAACTTGAACTATTAATGAACTGGTCGTGCCAGGTAATGTATTGATTCAATTTCAAGCAACACTTCAATTGGAAGCACTGTAACTATGAATGATTATTACTATTGTAATGTAATAATTATATATCTAGATTATTAAATTTGCTCTGCCACACAAGATTTCCTAATTATTGTTAGACAAACTTTTTCTACTGGGAATCTTTTTGCCTCAACCATTTTACCATCCTTTTTTGTGTATTTCTTTGGTGACCAAGATAATATAGGTTTGGCTTTCAACGGGAAGTCAACTGAAATTCCATTTCCATCTCCATTTAGGTTGTACCACCAATTCTCGGGTAAATATTTAAATTTGCGGAAGTCTTCCATTTTGAACAAATGATGACCACGGTGTTCAGAGGGAACCCCTTTTTCAAATACCACATATCTCCACACATCTAAGTCGATGGTGATATAAACCGGTGCTGATCGTCGACTTCGAAGGGCACTAGTGACACCACAGGCAAATTGCGAGGATGCCACTTGCAGTCTCTCATTTGTTATTGGTGGTTCCTCGTAGTTTCTGCAAATTAAAATTAATCAGTAAAACTTGTGTGTTGTCTGTTGAAATGCATTTTTACTGTGTTCAATGTCATGCCTGTAGAAAAGCCTCCTAGGAGAGCTGGGTCATGAGGACATTCTTAGTGACCAAAATGAAATATAATTGTGCAAGTTGCAATCCCGGCTTTCCGATTCAGACTTCCAGCTACAACAATCAAGATCCAAACTGAATTTTGTATTTGTCAAGACGAGAATTTTCCTTTTACAGGCATGCTCAATGGAGAATAAAATCTGAAAATCAGAACTCATTTAAAAAATTAATACCAATACCAATAGAGCATAAGAAATAATCTAAAAAAAATTCAGTTCATAATATTTGCTTGGTAAAGGTACTATAAGCAGAACTTTCGGTTATAAAACATACCTCAACAGATCTGGCGATAAATTTTCTGAAGGTTCCCACGTGGAGGTCTCCAGAGACCATCCTTTCGATTTTATTAAGTATTCGTAGCCCTTTAAAATATATAGCATCTCCATGATTAACGTGAACCAATAAAGGTATCTACTGCACAAAATATAAAGTTTCGGTGCAGTAGGAAACGGTAAAAATATAGCAAAGTATATACTATTATTATAAACGCATTCAAAATATATTACAAGCGAATAATGCGAATTGAAAACACAACTCACATGGCAAACTCTGCGCCTTGTTATGACTCGTTCGACTTCGTAAAAGGAAGCATTCTTCTTCTTTTTTCCTGTGTCATATAATACGACTGATGACAGCGCGTTTAGTTGCTTGTAATCGACAATTTTCCCAGCACGTTTTGAAGAGATGTTGTTGGCAGCCATTTTGAACTTCTCTGACGGTTTACAGGGATAAATGGGGATCGCTTTGAGCGTTATGAGGGATATATTTGGATATATATTTTAAAAGAAAATTGCTGTGTAAAAATCTCGCGGGCTCAAATGTCCGCAATTTCTGGCCATGTATATATGGTCGTTTGAGCTCTCTGCTCCAGTACGCTCTGCGCATGGCAGGATGCGTTGAGTCACCGTGTAGTACCACAAACACCGCGGAAAAACGTCTGCGCATGCACCGAATTATGAAAATATAGCGGGGAATTTGAATATCAATTTCTAAAACAAAAACATGCTTATTAATTGGTCAAAAATTAGTAAAACAAACGAGAAAATATAGCAAATGGGTAGACTACACATTAATTGAAAGCGTCCCGGTATTTAAAGTATGGAATGAAATATAATTCATGTAAAAAATTGTTGATTTTAACGGACACGACTTCGAAAATTTTTGCAAAATTATTCAAAACAAAAATTCAAACTCAAAAGTTAAGAAAACTCTCGAAAAGTTAAGAGCGACTGTCTACAAAAATCAAACAAAATGAGAAATATGTGGCAAGGTTCAAAATTTTAAATTCGCTCTACTTTTGAATATAAGTTGACTATGGTGAAGTGAGAAACGTTATGCGGTTAGTTTTTAAAAATACTCTTTTGTTTATGAAAAAAAGGCAAAAAAATGTTTCAGCTGTGAGGACCGATCTTCGCAATCGAAAATGGCCGAAATTGCGTATGTTTACTTAATCCTGGTATCCAAACCCTAAATCCAAATAGCCTTATTATACTTTCTGTTAAAGCTACAGCACTCCCTCGTTTATTAATAGTGGTTTTATGATAATTGAACAACTGAACACATTTGTGCACAATAAAGAGCGACGAGTACTGATTTTTAATGTTTGTCATTGCATGTAAAAAGTGGCAGATTTCTCCATTTGCCATCCTCTCAAATCTTATGGGATTTTGTACAACCACTATTGGGAAACTGCCCTTTTCAGAAATGTATAATTTATTTTGGGCAAATAAATTCACACGCTTTGAGAAAGAGTTAACTTTGGTTCATTAAATATGCAAAATCACTGTTTCGCGATTGCGTGACTAAACATGCACCCCTTGCCATCTGAAACTCACTTAAAACATCATTGTTCTTCACCTTTAGTTTAGAGAATTTGAAGAAAACATAAATATACATACCTTGAATGCAAAAAGTTCCTTTGAGCTGTTCCACTTTTGGAGTTAGCCCTAACTTAACTACATATTAAACTCAAAGTTCAAGGAGTCCAGCTAACAGAAATCAGCTAACAATGTAACGGATATTAATTAATCATGATAACAGTAGCATAGCGGCGTGCGGATCGCATTTTTTCGACAATAATCCACATAAAAACAATATTAAAGATACAAGTAATGCATCACAGTGGCATTACTTTCGCCAAATCGACAGGAAGCCCGCCACCTATAATGTAATCATTTGGTGACAAATAGCTTTTTCAATATGTCAGTAGAAAAATAAAATAGAATTTCTGTAATATTAACTTTGACTGTTTGTTTCTAAGAATATTAATAATTGTAAATAAAAGTAAATTACAGCAATAAAAAAACCTCAATTCGCAATAATCCACTTGATAGAAAAAAATATTAAAAAAGAAATGACAACATTACAGTAATACATCGCAGTGGCATCACTTCCGCCAAATTGACAGGAAGCCAGCCACCTATAATGTAAACATTTAGCTTTTTCGATATGTCAGTATAAAAATAAAATAGAATTTCTGCATCTTTAATTTTGACTCTTTGTTTCTAAGAATATTAATAATTGTAAATGGAACACGAATGGAAGTTGTGTGAATTGTTAGCTGATTTCTGATAGATTGGATTCCAGTAAAAAACCGAACGGTCGACAATATTAAATTCCTGGTAAAAAACTCCAAAAGTGGAACCGCTCAAAGAAAATTTTTCAATCGGACCATTCGCGTAATAGACTAATTTTTTATCTAAACAAAAATTTCATAACAGCTTGAAAGAGCATCACAAAATTAGTAATATTCCAAAATTTCGTTGCGAAATGTTGTAAAATGCGGATAATATAGCCCTGCGAAGTTTGCAATTTTCAGTCATTTTAGCCTGTCAATTTCCCGTTTGTAATCTAAAATGACTGAAAATTACAAATTTCGCAAGGCTATATTATCCGCATTTTACAACATTTCGCCACGAAATTTTGGAATATTACTAATTTTGTGATGCTCTTTCAAGCTGTGATGAAATTTTTGTCTAGACTTGTTGAGATCAAAATTTAGTCTATTACGCAAATGGTCAATTGCCAAACAGTGATTTTTGCATATTTAATGACCAAAGTTAACTCTTTCTCGTAGCGCGTGAATTTATTTGCCCAAAATAAATTATACATTTCTGAAAAGAGCAGTTTTCCAATAGTGCTTGTGCAAAATCTCATAAGATTTGAAAGGATAGCAAATGGAGAAATCTGTCACTTTTTACACGCAATGACAAACAATAAAGATCAGTACCCGTCGTTCTTTATTGTGCACAAATGTGTTCAGTTGTTCAATTATCATAAAACCACTTTTAATAAACGAGGGAGTGATGTATCTTTAGCAGAAAGTATAATAAGGCTATTTGGATTTACGGTTTGGATACCAGGATTAAGTAAAAATACGCAATTTCGGCCATTTTTCGATTGCGAAATCGGTCCTCACAGCTGAAATATTTTTTTCCCTTTTTTTCATAAACAAAAGAGTATTTTTAAAAACTAACCATATGACGTTTCATACTTTGTCATAGTTAACTTAAATTCAAAAGTAAAGCGAATTTAAAATTTTGAGCCTTGCCGCGGTATGTTTGATTTTTGTAGAGACTCGCTCTTAAGCTTCTTAACCCACTCAAATTGTAGAATAAATCCTAAAGTTTAATTATTGTGAACACGAAAATTTTTTATATTTGGCGACACAGTTTTTTTTGAAGAAATGTATCTCAAACAAAAATTCGGAAATTGTCGTTGCTTAGTTGATAAACAAAGTGTTTCACACGATAAATTTGTCAGCAATAACCTTTAGTTCATGTTCTTGTACAATACAATTTCTTGAATCCTCTGACTGTATTTATTCCTAGTTTTTAGAGTGACATGTTTATTTTTGCGCTCGAAGTCTGGCTGTAAAGATACACAATGAAGTCACTCCTTTTTACCGCCATTTTGAGCCCTCGGAAACGTACGGAACAGCTTCTCATCAAGTTCTCAATACTATTACAGGTAAGGTTGACGCATGCGCAGACGTTTTTCCGCGGTGTTAGTACCACATGCCTTGGTGAGAGCAAGTTCATGGGGGTATAAATACAAGTGTAACACGTATTTAGACGTGTACCAAGCTGCACTGACGAGGCGTTGAACGCCGAAACATGAATGTCTGAAGATTGTACTATTACGCTCCTTCACTTCAGTGTTGTTGAGCTCTCTGCGGAGTTATTAATGGGTGTCTATTAGCGATAATGCAAAGCTCGCTTCCTTTGTGGTCGTTTGAGCACTCTGGCCTTATTACGCTCTGCGCATGTCTGGATGCGTTGAGTCAGCGTGTTGTACCACATGCCTTGCTGAGATTAAGTTCATGGTTCACGATAATCTCGAAACAATCACACTTGGAATTTCAAAACCAAAAGCCAAACCATTCTTAATTAGTAGTTGGTATAAACCACCCAATACAACATTTGAAATATTCAATGCATAAACTCTGAAAACAAGGAAATGAACTCTGAAAACAAGGAAATCATTTTACTTGGAGATTACAAATGCGATGGTCTCGCTTGGATAGTAACAGCGCTAACGCCCAGACAAACAAGCTTGCTGGAATTGCACAGACATTTCAATTTGAACAACTAATTAGACTGATCCAACGCGAATTACAGCTAATAGTAAAACCTTAATAGATCTAGAATTCACCAATAAAGTACCGGAATTGATAAATGGCTCGGGTGTCATTCATCTCGGGATAAGTGATCACAGCTTAATCTATGTACAGAGAAAAATTTTGTTCCCAGTAAAGAGCCAAAAGTGATTAAATCAAGAAATTTCAAACACTAGCTATCACTCAAACAACTTTAAATCAGACCTTTCCACATACTTATATGATCAAATATTCTGTGATATAACGCTTGATCCAAATATTATGTGGGAAAATTGAAAAACAATATTTTTGTCGGTTGTAGATTTTCATGCGCCAGAAAGAACAAAAAAAGTTAGAAGCGAGTACGCGCCATGGATTACAGAAATATCAAAAGAGACTTTTTAAAAAAGAGACTCTTTAATGAAAAAAGCAGTTAAGACAGGATCAAAACAATTCCATGATGCTTATAAACGCACACGAAATTATTTGAATAGCCTAATTAAGAATACAAACGCTATTTACTTCACAAATACTTGAAACGATTGTGATAACAACCCAAAGAAAATGTGGAAAACAGTTAATAAACTTGCAAAATAAACAAACAGTCAAAAACGGCATGTACTAAAACACGGGACACTAATCCGGAACACCGGAACAGTCCGGAACACCTACGGAACAGCCCGGAACACCTACGGAACGGCGCAGAACACCTACGGAACAACACGAAACAGTCTGGAACACCTACGGAACATGGCGCAACAACACGAAACAGTCCGGAACAGCACGGAACAGCCCGGAACACCTATGGAACATGGCGGAACAGTCCGGAACACCTCCGAAACAGCACGGAAAACCTACGGAACAGCCCGGAACACCTACGGAACAGCCCGGAACACCTCTGGAACAGCCCAGAACACGACTTAAAACGTTTGCCATGAACGTCTTTTGTTGTCTCGGAGTATGTTCATTACTCGTACTCGTGTATACTGATAAAAAATTGAAAAGAGGCTAATATCTAAAAATATCCGTTTGTTAAAGAGAATACGTCTGGACTCAAAATTTGATTCACATATTTAACTTAATATAATCTAGTATATACATATTGTATTAACATGTAGTTACACCAAACAAAGTATAATAATAAGTTTTTATCAGGCAATGTACAGTGGAAACCTGAATTGACGTTCATTTTCATATGAAAGCGTCATGCATCCGAGCGAAATATCCGAGTTTCAATGCCGGGAGAATCCTCTTGGTTCAACCAGAATTCCAACAAATTTTCAAGTTAGAACACGTCCAAGGGCTTGTTGGGGAATTTGGCTGGGTCCTTTAATTTGGATGAAAAAAGATAGTAGGTGGAACAGTGTTTTCTTCAAACTAACTATACATTTTTGCCGGAGTTTTGTTGCTTAGCACAATTATAGAGCTCAGTATATATATACGCTCTAGTTGTCAGTGGCCGGTTGTAGAAAATCCGCTTAGCGTTTAGATTATAGTGTAAATATTTTAACTTGAAAAGAACAATTAAAGTTGTTTCATGTGAAGAGCTTAAATTTTGGCGCCTGTGCGAAAATGTAATGTTTTAGAGTACTGATGAGCACTAAGCACTTTGTCCGGCTTTATCGGCCGTAGATGATATACTGCATCAAAAATGCTATACCGTAGACTATTTCTCAATTAGGTTTCACATTGACCGCAGACACCGACACTAACGTTTTTGAGTACTTATAAGCACTGTACCTCAACATGGTGTTATTCTAGAGCGTAATTCGGAATTGTCTATTATGCGTCAGTCAAATCCAAGCGTACCCATCCCCCCCCCGGGCCACCGCGGGGCATTTTCCTGTAAAGCACGTCCCGGGGGTTGGGCATTTGAACTCAAACCTTTCCCCGGGGGCGGGGTATTTGAAATTAAGGTTGAAATTAAGGGTTTGGAGGTTTTACCGATCACCAATAACTTGATAATAATATAAAACAAAACAATACCAGTTTCAGAACATTTAATAAATTAATCAAACTCTTCCATGATAGAACATTCAATATAAACCAGTCAAGTTGTGGTTTAAAAACGCATAAATTCGAACCACGCCGCAAACTTTAAAAATAAATCCGCTAGAGCATGACAACTGACGACGCAAATTTGTTTTCCGTAGACAGTCGGGCTCCTCATTGATAGTCGGACGCATCATTCATCCGCGTTCAGGCCTTCGCGCGTTATCGATGGATCCCTTCGTACCCTGCGTAACCCACTGGTGCACCATATATCCATCACTCCACGTTGTTCTTCTTCGACCACGTGTAAAAAGATGAACTATTTGCTTCGCGATACCATAGTAAATCTACAAACTTGTTTTTCTGGTTCCGAAAATACTCAAGAACTGTTATTGCGAGTTAAAACTATACAGGGTGTATAAAAAAAAAACTGAACAGATTTAAAATTGCTCTCAATTTCGCAAAACAGCTATTTGTATCTGTTTTTTTATATATATAGCTTTTTTGGGTACTTATAATGTAAAATAATGAAAAAAATTTCTTGAACTCAAATTTTGTGAACCAGGGGGGTGTGTCTTTTCCAACAAACTAAAAATGGCTCGCGCACAAAATTTAAAAGCTGCAATCATATTTTGAGTTAACAGATGGAAAATTTGTCGGGATTTTAATTACTGTACAAAATTTCAGACAATTTGGTTTAGTTTAAGCCCCTTAACTATTCACGCAAAGTTTCAATTTTCCCGAAAAATCAGCTATTTGCATGCTTAATTAATGCATTTGCCTAATTTGCATATGTCATCAATATGCAAATTAGGTAAAGGCATTAATTAAGCATGCGAAAGGCTGACTTTTTAGAACAAAATGAATAGTTAAAGGCTTAAACTAAACCAAATTGTCTGAAATTTTGTACAGTAATTAAAAACCCGACAAGTTTTCAATCTATCAACTCAAAATATGATTACAGCGTTTAAATTTTGTGCGCGAACCATTTTTAGTTTGTTGGGAAGGACCCCCCCCCCCCCTGGTTCACAGAATTTGAGTTCGAGAAATTTTTTTCATTATTTTACATTATAAGTACCCGAAGAAGCTATATATATAAAAAAAACAGATACAAATAGGTGTTTTGCGAAATTGAGAGCAATTTCAAATTTGTTCAGTTTTTTTTATACATCCTGTATATCATCCCAATTGAAAACTACGATAACTAGCTTGCAAGGAAATACTGGAAGATTCAAAGCGACCGTCAAGATCACCTTCCACAAATAGAAGTATTCCAGAATACCCGTCCACTAGTATAATATCATATCGTGTAGCCTGGCCACTATTTCACTGAATAGTGAATACGTATGTATATACCAGATCTTATTTTCTCGTTCTAATATACAAAAACTAATTACTAAGACAATATTACGAATTCATACTATAAAGAAATATCATGCAAGACTTTTAATGTTTAATATTATGTTTAGTATGCTTTATAATATAAATTTTTCTCCCAGCGACGCTAGTTAATCATAATATGTCAAACACCAATGTCCGGTTGTGAGGAACATATTTACATATTACACCACATTTAAGCTATTTATAGCATGAGAATTTAATCTATTAATGCTAACTAACTGTCGCCTTAATCTCAAAATAACTACTTGACTGCGTATCCGCGTATCCACTAGAATATAGAGCTACCCTTTAACACGATGACAATTTAATCTATTAATGCTAACTGAAGTCACTGTATGCCTCGCAGCTACCTTTACCACCAGTCTATCATCATCATGGCCATGGGATTTTAATCTATCAATCTATTTATTATTAATCTATTGAGAATAAATATAGATGTATTAATACATCGTATCCATCTTTTTAAAGGCATAGCTTAAAAAATGGACGGGTATTCTGCGATCGCTCCGGAAAATATTGCAATGTTTTTTCAGAATTATGGAATCGAAAACAATGAAACTTACAAAGATCTAAAGTTACAAAGGCAGAGAAAAGCAAGTGGGAATGGAGAATATAACTTAATAAAATATGTCGGATATCATCACCACACAAGATACGAAGCCACAATCCTGCTCAGATTTTGACATCTCAACCAAGCAATACAATATTTTGAAATCACCAATTGCATGCGCAAGACACACTGGGAAGGCGCATCCGAAGAAGAGTATCCGCTGAATGTTTTGTTTAAGGGCGCGAGTCAATGATGCGTCAGACTATCAATGAGGAGTCCGACTGTCTACGGAAAAAAAATTTGCACTGACGACAGCAAAACGTGCTAGAGTATGACGACAGAATACTTGGTAGCCTGCAACGTAGGCGAAATACGAGGGCGATATATTAATCAGAGGGCATTCACTTGAAATGTCGAAGATAGTATTCTCTTTATTTTCAGGTAGTCGGATAACCTACTTTACTTAGCCAAACAGTCCAGCTGTCCCCGGGGCGGGGGATTTGCTGCTGATTTTTGCCCCGCTGCGGAGCATTTTCACGTGTTTTTAATCCCCGCCCCCGGAAATTTGTCGCATATTTTTGAAAATTGTCAAAAGCCCGGGGGTTGGCCCGGGGGGGATGGGCACGCTTCGATTTGACTGATGCATTAGTTTTTGCTCTTAATTCAGGTTTCCACTGTACATATCCTGATAAACGTATTTTATATTTTGTTTTGTTCAATTATGTTATTACAATACTAGATTATATATTAAATATATATGGAACCGGCAAAGGCTTGAGTCCTGACGTATTTTTTTAACAAACGTTAGACAGTTGTGAAAATCACTAAAAACACGAGTATAAAAACCATACTCTGAAACAACAAATAACGTTCATGGCATAAGTTTTAATGCGTATCATATTAATGAAGTTGTAGCATTCCCCATTCCCGCATTTCCCATTCATTTAAAGAAAGCCCCAAATTCGAGTCCTAATTGGCGCTTAAATTGTTAAAAGCCACAGCTCCGGAGATGTTCCGTTGGTTTTCCGGGCCGTTTCCAACTGTTCCGGACTGTTCCGTTTTATTCCGGTGGTGTTCCGGGCTGTTCCGTGCTGTTCCGCAGGCGTTCCGTGCTGTTCCAGAGGTGTTCTGGGCTGTTTCGTGCTGTTCCGCTATGTTCCGAAGATGTTCCGGACTCTTCCGTGCCGTTCCGTAGGTGTTCCGGGCTGTTCCGCGCTGTTCCGCGCTGTTCCGGAGGTGCTCCGGGCTGTTTCGGAGGTGTTCCGGACTGTTCCGTGCTGTTCCGCCATGTTCCGTAGGTGTTCCGGGCTGTTCCGTAGGTGTTCCGGGCTGTTCCGTAGGTGTTCCGGGCTGTTCCGTTGGTGTTCCGGGCTGTTCCGTGCTGTTCCGGGCTGTTTCAGAGGTGTTCCGGACTGTTCCATGCTGTTCCGCCATGTTCCGTAGGTGTTCCGGACTGTTGCGTGCTGTTCCGTATGTGTTCCGCGCTGTTCCGGGCTGTTCCGCAGGTATTCCGGGCTGTTTCGGGCTGTTCCGGGCTGTTCCAGGTTTTGAGCGAGACTCGAAAGAAATATCCCGTGAATTACAACTATCATCTGGGTTCATCTTCGTTCCTTCGTGTCCGGAAAGAAAAAGATCTCGGCATCATCGTGACAGACAATCTCTTGTGGAACTCGCATATTCAAATGATAACAGCTAAAGCAAACAAGATGCTTGGTCTCCTAAAGAGAACTTGTCCTTTACTGACGGAAACCAAAATCCGGCGTTCATTATACCTATCGCTTGTAAAGTCGAAATTATGCTATGGTACTGAAATTTGGTCTCCATCCAATGTCTCCCTCAAAGTCAAGATCGAAAGAATACAACGACGCGCGACAAGATGGATCCTAAGATCAAGAATAGGTGAGATATCATACCAGGAGAGACTTCAGACTTTGGACATGCTGCCGCTGTGTTATGACAGAGAAATCCAAGACTTGGTCTTCTTCTATAAGGCACTATACGGTTACGTAGACTTAGACATAGGCAATTATGTTAGTTTTGTTAGTCATGATCGTTCTCGACTAACCTTAAATCCTAGTCTATTACTTCAAGTGCCGTTATGTAGAACAACTACGTTTAAAAACTCTTACTTTAATCGAACAGTTCATTTATGGAATGTAGTGTGTAGAACTGCATCACCTAATAGCTTCGTGACATTATTTACTTTTAAGAACTTTCTTCGTCGGACTTATTCGTTTTTACGTAATTCAGTTTTTGACGTAGACATGCCATGTACCTGGTCTCTTGTTCGAGACTGTCCATGTCACAGAAACTAAAATAATGTATAGTTCTTTGATTGAAGCAAAGTTCGTTTCGTGTACATGCCTAAGTCACATGTTTTCAAAACCAAGTTAGTTTTATTTTCCGTACAAATTTTCCAAAATCTTCATGCATTTTACGTATTTCGAGATCCTGCGGGTATGCGCAAATCGAGCTTTACCTCAACTATAATTTATAGTGTAATGTAATTTTTTGTGTACAGTTTGTAATGGAGGTGCCTCACATGGGCTTTTTCTGACCCGTTTGCACCTTTCCTTTTGGGAAACACCTATTTCTCGTTATTGTTAGTATTCCCAATAAAGTTATAAAGCAGTTCCGGAGGTGTTCCGGGCTGTTCCGTGCTGTTCCGGGCTGTTCCGGTGTTCCGGATTAGTGTTCCGTGTTTTAGTACATGCCGTCAAAAACCACTCTTATATCTGAAATCCGGAACGATAATCAAAATTTGACTAAAAAACATGAAATTGCAGAAGCTTTAAAATTCACATTTCAACGAAGTTGCATCCCGCTTGGTCAAAAACATGCCACAGAGCTCAAGGACGCCTGAGTCATAGGTGACTAGGCCCGATACACAATTTACGATACAAAATGTTTCATTAACTAAGGTATATATGTTGCTCTCTACAATTAATCACCCAAATTAGCAGGGCATGATAGAATACCCTGTAAACTTCTAAGAGACGCTGCTGAAGTAATAGCACCACCACTAACAGCAATTTTTAAGGCATCTATAAACACTCGTATATTTCCTGAAGACTTCAAGATTGCTGTTATTTCTCCAATTCGTAAGGCTGGAAGCAAAACTAACTACGATAATTATAGACCAATCTCGGTTTATCCTCAGTTGCTAAAATATATGAGAAATTAGTTACAGAGCAACTAGAAATTTATCTTCAAACTAATCACATACTTGTAGAACAACAATCAGGATTTAGGAAAAATCACTCTACACAAACTTCTCTACTTAATATCACAAACCAATGGCTAATGAATATGGATAAGGGTTTGTTAAATGGAGTGATTTTCTTGTATCTCAAGAAAGCGTTTGACTGTGTTGACCATGAATATACTGTTAAAAATGCATTGTTATGGAATAAGAGGTCTTGCATGTATACACTTGCTTGGTTCCAGTCCTATATCTTTCTAGCAGGATTCAAATATGCAAGGTAGATCAAACGATGTCCAAAACCAGAAAAAAATAAAATCAATCAACTGTAGGAAACTTCGACCGACGTTAGTTCGAACTGTTTTGGTGAAGGGCGGATTAAACCAAATGATGTTTCTACGACGTTTCCGGTTATAGATGGCAAAATGGAGGAATTATCACAGGTCGGATATTGCCGAGGTACATCGTAGTTGCTGCGCTTAAGCGCAACTTCGTAAAATGGTGCAGCAGAAGCAAAGGATGCTTGATCAGAAGAAAGCGAGGAGACGCGTTTATTGATTGAGGAAGGGATATGGTTGATGATAGAAGGTAGGTGGTTAGATATATTGTCGACATAGAGTGGGTCGTTGTTCGGTTTCCTAAAAGGTGAAAATGTTTCGTTTTTCAATTGTCCAAAGTGAGATCAAGGAAGTTGACAACATGATGGTTCACCTCTGCTGTTATCTTGAAAACAATGTTATTAAAAATAGCATGAAGCCCTTTCCAGCTTTATCGGCTGATCTGGCTTGTCTAGCTTTCAAAACTGCCAATCCATCATCTCTGTACAAACCAACTTGATTCTTTCCGAACTTCACCTCAAGTTTACTTAGGATGAATAATCCGACTAGTTCGCAAATATATATCTGCTCCATCGTACCTACACGTTGTAACATCGAACATTGTTTCGGTATTTCTTTTACACCAATCTCTGATGATCATGTGGCTGTCATCAAACACGCACGCAAGTTCTTACTCTTCACCAAGTTAAAACTTGGGTTAAAACAAATATGGATATATATATATATATATATATATATATATATATATATATATATATATATATATATATATATATATATATATATATATATACATATACATATACATATCCTATACAGGGTGTATAAAAAAAAGGTAATCGAACTTCAGCGCGCTATTGTATCCGAATTACTCTGCGTATGAACGAGATTTTACCACATTTGGAAAGATCATGCTTTTAGCTGTTGAATGATATCTTCTTCATGCCAAATGAATAAAAAATGAGCAAATACGAATCCGATAAAAAATGTTAGTCAGAATCGCATATTTTCACCGTTGAGAGTTGGGTCTAAAACCATTGAAAATGAACTCCCTTTGGTACTTAAGTTGATGAATTTCACTTCATTAATCTACGCACATATTCATAATTATTATTAAGTAGGAATAAACTTAGCTAAGCTACGACACGTTAGTGATTAATTTGTTATGCATTGTTTTAATTAGGCACAGAGGTGAAAATATGCGATTTTGACTAACATTTTTGATCGGCCTCGTACATGCTTATTTTTTCTCCACTTGGTATAAAAGCATGTCATTCAATAGCTAAAAGCCTGATCTTTCCAAATATAAGCTGTAAGCATGATCTTTCCGTATAATAGCGCGCTGAAGTTCGATTACCTTTTTTTTACACCCTAGTGTATATAAGATATCTATGGTTCCAACCATGTTTTAACTTAGTTGGAATACATGATATAGTGTTGGGAAAGCATTAAGGACAGCTAACGAAAGTCGCGTGACTACCAACTCCAGGGAGTATATGACCCTCAACTTTTTACCCTCAAACCTCGACATTGCATTGCACCCTTGACACTCGACCTCCCACGGAGCTAAACTCCCTCAGACTAGTCCCAAGTCCTCTGTGCTGAAACTCCCTTACAGACCATCGCAAATTGGTCAGTTTAAATCTGATTACCTGAATAGGCAAGCTAACTATTCTGACAAGAAAATGCGAGTGCCTTCTAGTCTGGATAAATTTCCATGTCTTTTGTGTGCTATAACTAAGTCGATTTTATGGAAAAATAGACAAATTATGGAAAATGTTCAGTAAAAAATAAAGGAACAGAAATTTGGAACAAAATTCCAAAAAAAATAAGAGATTCAAGTACCAAAACGAAATTCAAAAAGGAAATGAAAATACATCTATTATTATCTCAAGACAAGCTATAAAACACAATATATATTTATATGTATACATATATATATATATATATATATATATATATATATATATATATATATATATATATATATATATATATATATATATATATATATATATTTATATATGATAACGGTAACATATTATATGATAACATATAGAGTAGATTACGGAAATTATTCTTTCCAGTATAGAGTACAATATATATTTATGTAATTAATTAATAATTCTATGTAGTAATAGCTAGTATGTACTCTAGATCTAGATTAACTGACGAAAAATTACCTGATAGAGAACTTATTAATTTTAGTGTTAAATACTTTGTCACGGGGGACTATACTCGCAAAAGCCTTTTGGTTTATTATGGTCCTCTGTTCAAATATGTATAATGTAAACTAGTACATAAATATATATAACTTACGAAATGTATTGTAAACATATTTGGAAATAAAATATTACTATTATTATTATATTTTTTCTCTGTATCTCATGGCACTCGTTACATCCCATCAGTATATACCAGATGTGTATAACTTAATAGGAATTCGTGTCCTCAAATTTCCCTAGATGTACACGTCATGCTCACGCCATGACACTTGCTAGGAAGATGGCGTCCTGGAAAACATGAACTTTTGCATTTTATGGCGGCTTTTCTGGATCGAAATTTATGGATTAAACAATCAAGAGCATCAGTTTTTGAATGTTTAAAGTTGTTAAAAGCAATTAAAGTTGTAGAAAAGGTGTTGAAAACATTTTTGAAGGCAATGACGTACTACCAAATGACGAATAATCACGCGAGCGACACTTGCTAGGAAGATGGCGACCATGGGACAACTTTTTTACTGAAGTTACACATCTGTCCTTGCTTAATTTATGGTCTAGGTATTCTTAGCTACGCTGCTGAGATCTTACTGTGCTGAGTGGTTATATTACTACCTTAAAAAATAAGCAGAAAGATTCTGCTTATTTTTTAAGGTAGTAATATAACCACTCGGCACAGCATTTTCACATTGGTACTACCTACACTGGTACAGACAGTTTTAGTATATATATGCTGAGATCTTAGCCTGCTCGCAGTCGCTTTTATATTTCCCTTTGCGATGATGATACTGAGATCTGGTCTCCCCACACCATCAAACTGAAATCTGGAGTGGAACAGTGTGCAAAGAGCCACCGCTTCAATACTAAAATCCACGGCCATGCTTCGGGAAAGTGCTTAGCTTTCTCTTTCGTTTCATTGTTCAGTGAAATTCTTAACAAAATGGTTCTATATATCGTGACAGTGTATGCACGCGATAATTTCATACTTACGCTCTTAACAGATGTGTAGGTCACGAAAGCCACATGTAAACGTATCGAGTACTTTGTCTCTGCTGCTTTGTAGCCTTTGTTCAACGTATTCACAACATGGAAAGTCCGCGTGAAAGTTATCTTACGATTAATGTCCAATTTACGTAACATGACGTGCGCACACACCTCGAAAGAAGCTACATCCTGATTAACATTACGCACGCTACACATATATTCACATCATATCCAAAATTAAAACACGTAGCCCTACTAATGTAGTAATTAATTCGATAGAATTATCGATTACCATGCATGCAAAGATCAGGGCCGGAACTACTGGGGTGTGTGGAGGGGGTGTAACACCCCCCCACCCTGGAATGCTGGAATTGCGGAACGTGTTAAATATTAAGGAATTTTTCTGGAAAATTGAGGTCGAAAAAGGTGTGATTATGTAAAACAGGTGTTTGGAAAAATCAGTTTGGGCCGTTTTAAAACGTCGACGTTAACCCCCCCCCCCCCCCAACCAGTTACCGCTCGGGACGGCCTCACAACCAAAATTTCCATTCTATGACCTTCTATGCATGGATTTTCAAATTTTTAGCGTAAATAGCTCGAGGTGTTAATATTCTATTAATATTCGGAGTGTGTTTCATCCCATAAGGAATATACTATGTCTTTAATTAAAGACATTTTAAAACTTGAAACGGACTCGGCATGGCGTGTTGTCGCAGGTGACTTATTCCACAGGGTCGGTTCATCCTGAGCTTCTGAAGCAATGCATGTTAATTTTGAGTTATATGATCTTATTAAACTATAGTGTGACCTATAGGCTTAAAAGCTTAGGCTCTGGTGCTAGACTCTGGTGAGCAGCCTTCAGATACGTGGTTAATAAGATTTTAAAGTTAATCCCAAACATAGCAAACCAATGTTATACAGAGCAGCAGGGATTATTTTAAAGAAATTTTATTACTGCACAAAAGATAATAACATGTTACATAACGAAGCAGCACTGAGTACAGCTCTCTAGATTATAAGTTAGTCAATGCTATATTGGTAAACCAAACCAGGAAAATTTACGAATTTGTATATGGAAACCTAAGAAAAGGGACCTAACTAGGTGATGGGGAATTGCAAAAGACAGAACTTTTCGGGGGGTCTGCATGGGGGTCTTTTTCCACAACATTTTCGTCCTTTTAGCCTCCAGAGGTTGATTTCTTGCATTTTCAGAAACAATTTTTGATACATCCATTTTGAAAGATTAAATATTAGGCCATATAAAATTCGATATAAAATTTGAAAACGTGAAGTGAAAACCGGCATATATAACTTATTATCTTCCTTGCTATCGTGCTTATCGTGCTTTTGAACAATTCGCTTTTAAACAATTTAAAATGATTTATGATAAATTATGCAGTTCTTTCACGAATTAATATCACCTATACAGGTGTATCAAATGTACACACTTTCAAATTCAAATTAGCCATAACCTTTTAAATATTCGTTGCTCTACAGTAAATCTTATGCAGACTTTTTCTTTGAGTTGTGTATTTGTTCAAAGTACAAATAGAAGTTATCCTAAATTCCCATGTGTAGAAGACCTTGTGTTTTCACGCATTCATTAATTCGAGAAATTAAACGGCTGGCAAATTTAATTTACTACTAGAAATACATGCATGCAGTATTAACCCCTCGCCAATATTTTCCAAACATTAAATTAACATGAAGTATTCACAAATGGCCGACACTGAACGCAGGCTCGCGCTCAAGTGTTGCCATGACAACACGATATCTTAAATTTTTAATTTTTTCATATTTTTGTAAAAAACCGCAAAATATAGTTGAAAGATTCGTACTTTTAACTGTTTGTGTTGAAATTTCTGCAGCCCACTGCATGGGCGTCCAGAATTCCAGCGGAGAGGGTCGTCGCGAAGAGGCTTAAGCAGGGGGGATGGTTTGTGGTATTGTATTTGCCGACAAAAATTAAAATTTTGCAGACAATATGTGTCGACGGGGGGGGGGAGTTGAGACAGGTCAAATGTGATTAGACGACAATGTTAAAATCGCCAACAAAATCCCTCGTTTTCCCGACAAGATGTTTTCAGGTGATGTCACCCCCCCCCCCCCCCCCCCCCGCATCCGT
>CACRXK020007945.1:0-21732 GCA_902702795.2 Paramuricea clavata
CGATCTTCGTCTACTCTTTATTGTTCTACTAGTTGGATACAGCAGATTCTTACGTATAAGTGAAATACTGGCCATCCAATTAAAGAGTCAATTAAAGCATATAGAAATTGTCTCGCATGGTATGTCTATTTTTGTTCCACGACGTAAGAACGATCAGTTTAGATCGGGAAATACGATTCATATAACCAGATCCGGAAAGTCCACTTGTCCGGTGGCTATTACCATAGACAATCCAGAAGACAGGGACTGGAAACGCAGTGGCAAAAGCAATGATGCTGACGCGACATCCGTGATGCGGCTAAATCACGTAGCAGTTATCCGTTGCCCCAGCAACCCGCCTTAATCTGAACAAAAAAACACATAAATGTTGTTTTATATTTTTGCATGTTTTTGCTTTTTTGTATTTTTCAAATTTTGATTTTTTTATATCACTGTAAAAAGAAAATATACGCCAAGGTATGTAGGATTTAATTTGTTATTTTGACGGTGAATAGTAATAAAATTTTAAGTTTTGCCAGAACCTTTACATCAAAATGGCGCACGAAAAATACGTGTACGATAATACATATCTTTCGAACCCTGGAACTTGAAGATAAAGCCATCACTTGTCTGCTATATCATACATTTATCATCTCAAATGCACTGTGAGTGCTTTTAACGGATCAAAAAATCTCTGCGATTCTCCAATTTGGTAAAAACAAGCCTTTTTCACGCTGCTACTTTTACGCCAACTAGAAGATGGCCATTTCTGTTGCCCCCAATTCGAGCCTTGTAACTATAGTTTAAATAAAGTTCCGGGTTTGTAATTTACATATTTTGAACAAAAATAGATCTGTGAATGCACTTATCTGGTTTTTAAACTTATATTGAGTCAAGCAAAGCCAAAAACCTCCTTTGAATGCTTGCGTAATGTTTTTGACTGTAAAAAACTCGCCATTGTTGTTGTCAGAGTTCGTACTCGCTTCGAACCCTGGAACTTGAAGATAAAGCTATCACTTGTCTGCATACATCATCATTTATAATCTTAAATGCAATGTGAGTGCTTTTAGCGGATCAAAAAATCTTTGCGATTCGCCAATTTGGCAAAAACAAGCCTTTTTCACGATGCTACTTTTACGCCAACTACAAGAAGGCCATTTTTGTTGCCACCAATTCGAACCCTGTATAACTATAGTTTAAATAAAGTTCAGGGTTTGTAATTTACATATTTTGAACAAAAATAGATTTGTGGATGCACTTATCTGGTTTTTAAACTTATATTGAGTCAAACAAAACCAAAAACGTCCTTTGAATGCTTGCGTAATGTTTTTGACTGTAAAAAGTCGCTATTGGCATTCTTGTCTGACTGTACTTTTGAACAAAAAAGACTAAAAAACTATCGAAAAGGTAACTTGAACAATTTATAACGTAAATGCAGTCAAGCATAACTAAATAAATATACGTAAGTTTAATTAATTGTAGAAAACTAAAATAAGCAAACAAACCTGAATCGTGCCTGAAAGTCCACTCCAAAATGGAAATCAAAATTTTCGAAGAAGCTCGAAAATTCTTTGCACTCGTCTCTGGATATTAAGCAGATTTGCTTTATAAACTTTATACACAATGTGATATACCTAACTCCCTTTTCGGTGTAAATTATTTAAACAATCTTCCAGTATAAAGAGCTGTATAAAAACAGCGGATAATACATCAATATTAATCGTTTATTCGTTTTGGATTTTGGAACTTGGAATGGCAGATGTGCAAGCGTCACGCTGCTCACGCAAGCGCATCACGGATGGCACGCGCAAAACATTAGGCGTTTCCATGCAGTCCCTGTCTTCTGGATTGTCTATGCTATTACCGAGAGACTGTTCCAAATGTTACCTGACAATTCTGATTCTTGTAATCCAGTTGTACGTAGAATTAAGTACGCCAAAGTGGTCGGAGCTTTCATGAGTCCCGTGGAATATCTTATACTACGGCGAAAGACATAATCAAGAAAAACTTGGGTATATTTTTTGACGATCTCAGGAAATTGGGAACTCATAGTCTAAGAAGCGGAGGTGCTTCAGATCCCGGTTGTTCGCACTTATCAGATTTATCTTTGCAGGCCCATGGTGGATGGAAATGTGTTCAATCGAAAAACAAATACATTAAACCTTTAACAAAAACACTGTATGAGGTATCTTCCAACTTATCTATCTAGATTTATGAAGAATAATCGACTTTCCATTTAATTGTTCGGAGGTTTTCCCAGGAGTTATATAAGCTTGAATTTAATGACATTTATAGTCAGAACTCTAGAGTTAGAGACGTGTGATTTTATATTCTCCGTCCTGTTTTATGCAGGTGGGTTTTTCACCTCAAGTTCATATTGAGCAAACTTCATTTTGTGAATTATTATAGAAAAGTCGAATGTAGTCAATTGCAGTATTAGTCTAGGACCTGTATATGAGTTTGTATGCATTTCATTTAGGACAGATAATCTCAACTGTTTTTGGGCAAGTTGACCATGACGGTCAACATGGTAACGCTGCCCGAACCCCAATCCGGGACGAAACGTCCGAAACTGACCACACCCAAAAACGACGCTTTCGCCATAGTGCTATCTACCAAACCATAAAAGCTTTGGCTATCCTGAGGTGCTTATATGGTTCAGAGATGGTACTTTTGGGGGTGGTCATTGGTAAGTGTGAAATGCCTAGTACTGATATTTCACAAGAAAATGGCCATTCAATAATCATAGTTAAACGTCAATTTGTGGCTTGCAACTTCAGCTAAACAGCAGTGGACTTACTTTACCTTTTTCCCTAAATCTTTTTTATAGAAACATAATTGGTACATATCTAAATACATTACCACTGGTTTGGTGTAAAATAGTTAATATTTTCTGAGCGAAATAATAATTTGAAATGTGCCTACCTTTTGGAAATGGACGTATTTGGCCAAGTTCTCCACTTTACTCCGCTGTTTATCGGCAATCTCTTCGACATTCTTCCAAAAATGTAAATCATCTCAGACATAATGGTATCAAGAACATTTTAAACAAGGTTTAACTTGGTTTCAAGTAGATCCTAGCTGTTTAACCATCGACAATGTAAAACATCAACTTTGCCCAAATTCGGCGCCATTTTGCAGTCCCGTGTCGGTTGTCAACAATTCGGTCTCTTTATTTTTGTATCTAATCCATTTGCATTCAATAACGACAAATTTAACCCTGTGTTAAGGGTATTACAATTAAAAATACAAATGAAAAATGCGAAATGCATCATTTTACCGCCCTGTAAGGTGTTGCTCACGAGTCTTTCAAAACATTTCGTACAAATCTCGCGTGGGCAAAGCAACATGCCGTGACAGGGGGGTAAATGTTTTTTCGCGAAGATTGCAGAAGGCTGCGTGTGACAATAGGGAACCCAAGCTGACTTAATTAACTTTAGTTGAAAAGTGAAAGCTAACTCTAAAATACATCCTAAACTGCACTTTTATATACTAAATACTACTTTTCTAAATTAATAACGCATATTTTTCTACAACACTACTAATCAATAATAATTTGATAATTTATACCTGCCTCTCACCCAGAGGCGCCGAAATATCGATAATTGGGGGTGGCAGATATTCAGTATATTCGTGTTCTGCCCAATTAATTTGTTTTAAAATCGATTGTTTTTACAGTCTGTGCACACGAAGATATGAATATCTCCTCCCTTAATCTGACCGTAGCAATTTCCGTGACAGGGGGGTGAATGTTTTTTCGCGAAGATTGAAGATTTGAGGAAGGCTGCGTGTGACAATAGGAACCCAAGCTGACTTAATTAACTTTAGTTGAATATATTGTTGTAGAATAAAAACTGAACTATAAGTGAAAGCTAACTCTAAAATACATCCTAAACTGCACTGTTATTTACTGAATACTACTTTCCTAAACTAATAACGCATATTTTTCTACGTATTTTGCTACAAATATATTATATAAAGTTCATATTTTAATTAACGTCAAGTATAAACTGTAACTTGTTATTTTTAGAATGTTACTATTAATAACTCGAGCTAATAGCTCGTGTTTAGTCGTTTTATTAATTCGAGCTTATTCTAAACGAGTGCGTTTGTTATATCGAAAAGCTGTTGCCGATTCACCCTTAACTTACAAAGTTTAATAAACACCTTGAGGAAAATTTGTAGCTGGGTGGAGTCTTTAAAGATTAAAGCAAAGCCAAGGCAAGGCACGCAGTATGGTAAGACCAACAATCAACATTTAATTTGCATGACATGTTTATATTAATATTATATTTAATTGTCACTACAAGAAATAAAACAAACATTCGATGATTGTATTCTCTTTTTTGGCTTGTAAGCTTCAACCATTCATCTTGTATAAGGCACAAACTATATCTGCAGCACAAACTTAAGTTAACATATTTTTAGATTATTTCTTAAAGGCTTTATATTAAAGCTGAATCAAACATAGATAGACTAGACTGTCACACGTTTTCCATAACACGTGCACGTGTAATAAATGCATCTAGCTAAACAAAAAATATTTGTTTTTAAAGATGTTTTTAAAAACACTTTTAGAAACCAAATAATTGAATTCACTAAGTTTTGTCGTTTAGTTTTGTTAACCGTATTAAATATCATTTTTATTTTTCGTGTTGTTTTTGAGTATTCTTAATTAAGGTGGCTCCATACGGTGCGTATAACACTGGAAAAATTTTGAAAACCAATAGAAGGTCATAGAATGAAAATTGTATGGACGTCCTTTATTGGAAATAGAATGGATTTTGGATTCAGAATGGATTTCACTTTTTTCCCAGTGTAATAGTCCAGCACTGATGTTACGAATTATTGGCATAACATAATTTTTTAAAACTACGAACATGATTCAACGTACTAAAAGAAATCATGCTATATAATAAAAATGGGGTTCACAAACCTAATGTTCGAATTAAATTAACTGTTAGTAGGAAATTTTTAAAAAACTCCCGTCTCCTTATAGTTATTGTTTTCAGTCAAATGAAAACACTCTTTTGTTTTCAACAAATAATTATTGCCCACAATTCATGTCAAAATCAGACTGAAATCGTCCATTTTTTTAAAAAAATGTATGAAGCCACCTTAAATGACACGAAAACGCGTGACCGGTCCAAAGCCCATTTTTCACTAGGGGAACCTGCCTGTGCGAAGAAAAAAAACCAATAGTGCAAACCTAATTGGTCAGCGAAAAAAATCGCCGTGAAAACGTTGGATCAGGCCCTACTTTATTTTCTGTTCGCGCAAACAAAATCACCTGGTGTAGAATGGGCTTAATTATAGCAATGACTAGAAAAAGTAAAGGCTAATGTGTTTGTTCGTCGTTTGTTGGCTGTTTTTTTTTGTTTCAATGATTTGACGTAATGCATCTACTCCTGATAGAATCATATAGTCTGTCCAATGGTTACGTATTTAAAAGCATTTAAGTCATGTAAACCTTGCATTGTTTTGCAAAATTAAGTATGACTACTATCACATGCGACGCTAGAGCTTCACCCATTTTTCAGGACGAAGTGCCCCTCGTAGCTTGTTCTTCTACGCGCAAATCATCGACGCCAACGAGATTGGACGAATGTATATTATGCCAAACAAAAACGCGATCCGATTACCTTTCGAGTGGTGAAACGGGTAGGGCACGCATTATTTCTCTTGCAAAAGAAGATGGCGGTGATGACAGTCGGGCTAAAAGGGTCGCAGATTTATCAGTTCAAGAAATGGAAATTATGAAATACCACTCATCAACGTGTTATAAGAAATTTCAGAGAGATATGGAAAAGAAAAGAAAGCAAGAAAGCAACGATGCAGAACCATCTGTAGCCATCGATGATGCAGAAAATTATAACGATCAACGCAGAAAAAGGATTAAAACGAATGATATGAGACGGGTATGTGTAATTTGTGGCTCAGATTGCAAGACCGTAAAGCAGCAAAAAGTACATAAGTTACTAAGAATCTGTGAAAAGCAAATCGCTCTAAAGTTATTAAATGCAGCTAAGTTGCTCCAAGATCGTGTATATACTGAAACAGCAGCGATGTGTGGTCCGGAAGATGTTTTCGCAGCAGATATCTACTATCACAGCTATTGTTGTAAAGAATACTTCAACAAGTACAACTTGAAAATTGTGGAAATTATGAAAAGTCTGGAGGCTGAGGAATCCGTGGCAGCAGGAGACGAAATTCTGAAGGAAAGGTTTCTGGCATTAGAACTTGACTTTCAGAACACGGCATACAGTCTTTCTTTTATCAGAGAGAAGCTAAATGAAAATTCAACTTTTAGTTCTACAGTTACCAACAGAACTGTCAAGCAATTGATCATCGAATTATATGGCGGCGATGTCTGCTTTACTTATCCAAGCAACAAACGGATATCTCAGATGGTGTTTTCGACAGGACGAGATCCACAAAGTTTGGTAGAAGCGATGCGAGTGTCATCTGTCCAACAAGTTGCAACCACAATAGCGCAGGAGTTGAAAGATTACACATTTGGATTGGAAGATAGCTTTTGTGAACCACGAGATCTGCAGTTATCAGCAAACATGTTGCTAAAGAACCCGCCACCGACATGGGAAAAATTTTGTTCGCATTTGTTCCATGGAAGACAGGTTTCACGAGTTAAAATGGACGTAGTTTTTCAAATTCTGCATTACGCTTTGAGTGGCGGTAAAGAGCCAACACCTCTCCATATTATGGTTGCTGAAGGAATCCATAGTTTAACAAGATCTAAAGACCTCGTAACTGCATTGAATCGCCACGGTATTTGTGCCAGCTACAACACCGTCAGGAGAATCAACGTTGATATCGCAGAACGGATTATAAATATAGCAGGAGACAACAGGGTGGCACTTCCCGCTGTTCTTGAAGCAAAAGTCCACTGAATGGAGCAATGGATAATTTTGACCGCAACGAAAGCACACTTGCTGGCACAGGCTCTACACATGACACTATCCTTGTACTTTTCCAAAATGTTCCAGTCAATGAAGAAAAGCCATCCGAGGGAAGTGAAATCTCGACAAGACTACCTGTTTTTCAAGATCGGATTTCAGTCAGGCTACGATCAAAGGTAACGTGTCAGGAACTTATCCGGATGGGACCAGTAAAACATAGAGGAGACGTATCAGCACAAGATACATTGACCGCGGTAGTATCGAATGGTGAGCCTAATTCCTCAACCGTAGACGAATGTCCTGTTGGAAACGTATCAATTGATAGTGTAACTAATACAGCTGAGATGGTTGCAATCACGCCAGAAGATGACGTACATTTAACAACAATAAGTCCAATAGCAGATGCAAGCGGCATTCCTTCCATGAAATCAATCAGTTTGGACTATTTTCTGTGGCTGGTTAATCGATTATCCAAAAGGACGGTCGATGAAAATTCTTTTGTTCCAGGATTCACAGCCATTAGAAGCTCGTTAACTAATTTAAATTTTCATGACACCACAAAGATCCTTACTCCAATCTTACCGTATCCAGCTACTACATACGATGCAATATTCACCACCATGATAAATTTCCAAGACGCTCTGAAGCAGAAAGGAGATACGTATGGCGGTTTGTGGGCAGACGAAGGTGTATACCGCATTGCGAAAGAAATTCAACTCCTAAAGCCAGATAAATTTAGCAACATATTTCTTGGTCTTGGAGGGTTTCATATGGAAAAAGTTGTGTTCGCGTGTCTTGGCGCATATTTGGAACCGTCGGGAATATTTTCTGTTTTAGTCGAAACCGAGTGCTATGGTACCGATACTATCAATGGTGTGATTTCTGGTTCCCATTATTCCAGGGCTCGTACAGCCCATTCTATGATCAACGAGATTATCATGTCCTTGATGCTAGAGGCATTCCAAGCAGAATATCCAGAAAAGAGTGTCCTATTTGAAGACCTTCTAATAGACTGTCAATCTGAGGAGATGACAACTGATTATTCGAACACCATAAAGGAACAGTCTAAAGATATAGAGGAAGACTTTCAAAATTTCATGAAAGAAAAATCACGGCAATCCCAGTCATTTGCTTATTGGTTTACGTATGTTTTCGAGCTTTTTCCAATAGCACGAGATCTTACAAATTCAATGCGTTCTGGTGACTGGATACTTTATCTTAGTGCTGTTGAAAGAGCAACCTCGCTGTTTTTCTTTTTTGGACGGACTAACTATAGTAGATGGACACCTTTATTCCTGCAGGATTGTTGCCAATTAAAAGATAAGTTTCCACTTCTCTATAGCTCATACATGGATGGTGGATTTGTTGTAAATACCCCGAGAACAGGCAGTGGGGTTCGGTTTGACCAAGCTCTGGAGCAAAGCTACAACCGACCCGCTAAAGTTAGCGGTGGTATAATTGGTTTTACTAGAAAGAAAGACGCAGTGGCGTTGTGGGGTATCATCAAACACAAGAAAGATGAATACGTTCATCTCCTTAAGATGCAAGATAATGTAGACGGAGAACTGTCAGTTCATCACAATTTTAACCAGAGCAGTGCAAAAAAGATAAAAGAATTGATGCAAGAAATACAAAATTACCTTCTGAAGGTTTGTAGTCCCTTTCTTGATCTGGAGACTTTCAAGAATGTACTTACTGGAGAGATTGTGTCCAAAGTAGACGTGAGCAAGCTGCTGTGCTGTACAAAGATGGGTGGTGGTGCTTTCGCTGAATTTGTTGAAAATCGTCTACGAGACAAAAAAGTTTCCATACACTCCACGATAAGTAAGATCAAATATTCTTCGCCTCATGTTTCGACACATTCGGCCTCGAAGACAGACATCAAAGACAAGACTATCAAAGCTCTGATGTTTATTGAATATGGCCGTCATTGTGGTTTCCCCGCAGAAGAGCTACTCGTCCATGAAATCACCAGGTCCGCTTTCTTCTTGGTTGACAAGGATGGCTATGTGAAAAAGAGTGTAAAATCCCAGTTGGCGACAGAGATCCTAAGCTATGCCCAGAAATAGACGCAAAAGGGCCGACAACACCTCCAGCAACCAAAGCTTATATTATCGACTTCATGGCGATGGTTAGAAAAATCCCATTGAAAAAACTGGAACCACCTGTGAAGACATTCAACGACTTTGCAGCTGCCCTGACTAAAATAATTGCCAACGCTGGATGCAACAGTGATGAAATTTAGTCTGTCACGTAGTTTTCGACACTTACAAGGAAGACAGCATCAAGAATGTAGAACGACAGAGAAGAGGAAAGTCAAATGAAATGATTGTTTTGGATTCGATTTCTCCAAACCACCGAGTCCCCCTTAAACTGGAGAACTTTTGGTCTTCTTCCGCTAGCAAAACCGCATTCCAAGCAATCTATGTCGAATGGCTCAAAACCAACTACGATGGAAATAAACCGAACGCCGAAGATTATGGCTTTGAAATAAAAAAACAATTTAACTGTTCCTGAAATTGTAATCACCAAACTTTTGGATCCGTGCAAGTGTGGTAAATGCGCTGTAAGAATGCATGTCCCTGCAGAGTGGCCGGAGTTAGCTGTTGTAAATATTGTAAATGTAAGGCTGGTGAAAATTGCAAAAATCCAATAACAGAATGAAAATGAAAGATAATGGACACAAACAAAGTCGAACTCCGTCCGGCGCTTTCCCGTTTTTGGTGCAATATATATCGGTAAGCTTCTGAAATATTCTCCCTGATAACACAACCTACCAAGATGATCTTACAGGACGAACATTTTCTTCTTTCTGTGCCGCTGCTGTTTCAAGAGAAACATACGAACATTTTCTTCTTTCTGTGCTGCTGCTTCAAGATGATCTACATTGATAATTACCAACATCTTCCTTTTCTACATTAATCATTATGAACATTCTCCTCTTTCTGCCGTGCTGCTATTTCAAGATGATCTACATTAATCATTATGAACACTATCCTTCTTCTGCCCTGCTGCTGTTTCAAGATAATCTACATTATAATCATTATCAACATTATCCTTTTTCTGCCGTGCTGCTGTTTCAAGATGATCTACATTAATCAGTATGGACACTATCCTTTTTCTGCCGTGCTGCTGTGTCAAGAAGATCTACATTGATCCTTATCAACATTATCCTCTTTCTGCCTTGCTGTTGCTTCAAGATGATCTACATTAACGATTATCAACATCACCTTTTTCTGCCAGACTGCTGTTTCAAGATGATCTACATTAGCCAGTGTCAACATTTCCTTTTTCTACCGTGCTGCTGTTTCAAGATGACCTACATTAACCATTGTCAACATTTTTTTTCTGCCATGCTGCTGTTTCAAGATAATCTACATTAATCATTATCAACATCACCTTTTTCTGCCGTGCTGCTGTTTCAAGATGATCTACATTAATCATTATGAACACTATCCTTTTTCTTCCGTGCTGCTATTTCAAGATAACCTACATTATAATCATTATCAACATTATCCTTTTTCCGCCGTGCTGCTGTTTCAAGAAGATCTACATTGATCCTTATCAACATTATCTTCTTTCTGCCGTGCTGCTGTTTCAACAAGATCTACATTAATCATTATGAACATTATCCTTTTTCTGCCGTCCTGCTGTTTCAAGATGATCCGCTACATTAATCATTATCAACATCACCTTTTTCTGCTGTGCTGCTGTTTCAAGATGATCTACATTAATCATTATGAACACTATCCTTTTTCTGCCGTGCTGCTGTTTCAAGATAATCTACCTCAATTATAATCATTATCAACATTATCCTTCTTCTGCCGCGCTGCTGTTTCAAAATGAAGTACATTAATCAGTATGAACACTATCCTTTTTCTGCCGTGCTGCTGTTTCAAGATAATCTACATTATAATCATTATCAAGATTATCCTTTTTCTGCCGTGCTGCTGTTTCAAGATGATCTACATTAATCATTATGAACACTATCCTTTTTCTGCCGTGCTGCTGTTTCAAGATAATCTACATTTTAATCATTATCAACATCACCTTTTTCTGCCGTGCTGCCGTTTCAAGATAATCTACATTATAATCATTATCAACATTATCCTTTTTCTGCCGTGTTGCTGTTTCAAGATAATCTACATTATAATCTTTATCAAGTTTATCCTTTTTCTGCCGTGCTGCTGTTTCAAGATGATCTACATTAATCATTATGAACACTATACTTTTTCTGCCGTGCTGCTGTTTCAAGATAATCTACATTATAATCATTATCAACATCACCTTTTTCTGCCGTGCTGCCGTTTCAAGATAATCTACATTATAATCATTATCAACATTATCCTTTTTCTGCCGTGCTGTTGTTTCAAAATGATCTACATTAATCAGTATGAACACTATACTTTTTCTGCCGTGCTGCTGTTTCAAGATAATCTACATTATAATCATTATCAACATCACCTTTTTCTGCCGTGCTGCCGTTTCAAGATAATCTACATTATAATCATTATCAACATTATCCTTTTTCTGCCGTGTTGCTGTTTCAAGATAATCTACATTATAATCATTATCAAGATTATCCTTTTTCTGCCGTGCTGCTGTTTCAAGAAGATCTACATTAATCATTATGAACGCTATCCTTTTTCTACCGTGCTGCTGTTTCAAGAAAATCTACATTGATCATCAACATTATGCTCTTTCTGCCTTGCTGCTGTTTGAAGAAGATCTACATTAATCATTATGAACACTAACCTTTTTCTGCCGTGCCGCTGTTTCAAGATAATCTACATTATAATCATTATCAACATTATCCTTTTTCTGCCGTGCTGCTGTTTGAAGAAGATCTACATTGATCATTATCAACATTATCTTCTTTCTGCCGTGCTGCTGTTTCAACAAGATCTGCATTGATAATTACCAACATGTTCCTTTTTCTGCTATGCTGCTGGTTTAAGATTATCTACATTAATCATTATAACTGTTTCTGCTGCATGAGCTGCTATTTCAAGATGAACTACATTAATCGTTATGAACATTTTCTTTTTCTGCGGTGCTGCTGTTTCAAGATAATCTATACATTAATCATTATACTGTTTTTGCCGTGCTGCTGGTTCAAGATACACTAGTAGTCTAGCCCTAAATCTATCACAAACTTGTTGGAACAAATGCAATGTGCCTTGCCCGTATAAACCATCTTATGGACAAAGAACCTGAATTTGGATATTGGGAAAGAAGTCGTCTAATTTTGAACTACAACTGAGTGACTGGTTATTGTGCTTTGTGCTGCTGTTTGAAGATGATTTACAGTGAACATTTACTTAACTTCCTGTGTGCTGCTGTTTCAAGATGAGTTACTGATCATTTACTAAACTTCCTTCGTGCTGCTGTTTGATGATGATTTACAGTGAACATTTACTTAACTTCCTGTGTGCTGCTGTTTCAAGATGAGTTACTGAACAGTGAACATTTACTAAACTTCCTTCGTGCTGCTGTTTGATGATGATTTATAGTGAACATTTACTTAGCCTCCTTAATTCGTGCTGCGGTTTCAAAATTACTTACAATGAACATTTTCTATCTGCTGTGAGATGGCGTTGTCTTGCTGTTTTAATATAATTTATAAGGGTATACATTTTTCTATCTTCGTTTGTGTTGCTTTTCAATATGATTTACGGTACCTTTGAACGTTTACTTAACTTCCTTCGTGCTGCTGTTTCAAGATGATCTACAGTGAACAATGTTCTCTACTGACGCTATTTTACTTAATCACGTCCTTGCAAGATGCTCCCTAACTCCGCCATTGCCGGTCCCAAGCCCGGATGAAAAAGGAGGAGGGTTGGTCACTGGGTCGGAAACCCTGCCTCGTAAAAGACCTACGGAGTAACTGAAACACCGAAATGAGTACGATATTCCGGACGGAGATTTTTCTAAGTCAAGACGCTTGATGATTACTGGTTTAGAAACTTCAACATGGATACCTGAACTACAGCCGAATCTGTGATACAACAGGGAACAGCGTGTGAAATTGGCATGCGACATGGGTGCCTGCCCTGGTCTACAGTCTGGAGTTGTGGTCGTATGTAAGTAAGTGTAAGGTGATTGCCCTCTGATGTTGTATTGTTCACCGGAGAACATGGTATGTTTAAATATTTATCAGTTATTGTGTGTACTTTTGTTACTTTTTGTCTAAAGTTTGGCCTGGTTAAGGGCAAGTTTTAGAACAGAATCTGCTGCCCAAAACGCAGGAAACGGCATTTCCGGGGATTAAATTTCAAAAATATTCCGGGGGGAATGTCCCCGTACCCCCCCCTCTCCAGGCGAGCCGTGGCCTTCGGCCACGCAGGCGGTTCCACGGAAATTGCTACGGTCAGATTAAGGGGGGAGATATTCATATATTCGTGTGCACAGACTGTAAAAACAATCGATTTCAAAAGAAATTAATTGGGCAGAACACGAATACATGAATATCTGCCCCCCAATTATCGATATTCCGGCGCCTCTGGGTGAGAGGCAGGTGTAAATTATCACATTATTATTGATTAGTAGTGTTGTAGAAAAAAGGTAGAAAAATATGCGTTATTAGTTTAGAAAAGTAGTATTCAGTATATAAAAGTGCAGTTTAGGATGTATTTTAGAGTTAGCTTTCACTTTTGAACTAAAGTGAATTACGTCAGCTTGGGTTCCCTATTGTCACACGCAGCCTTCTTCAATCTTCGCGAAAAAACATTCACCCCCCTGTCACGGCATGTTGCTTTGCCCTCGCGAGATTTGTACGAAATGTTTTGAAAGACTCGTGAGCAACACATTACAGGGCGATAAAATGATGCATTTCGCATTTTTCATTTGTCTTTTTAATTTTAATACCCTTAACATAGTGTTAAATTTGTCGTTATTGAATGCAAATGGCTTAGATACAAAAGACAATGGCTTAGATAGAGGCCGAATTGTTGACAACCGACACGGGACTGCAAAATGTCGCCAAATTTGGGCAAAGTTGATGTTTTACATTGTCGATGGTTAAACAGCTAGGATCTACTTGAAACCAAGTTATACCTTGTTTAAAATGTTCTTGATACCATTATGTCTGAGATGATTTACATTTTTGGAAGAATGTCGAAGAGATTGCCGATAAACAGCGGAGTAAAGTGGAGAACTTGGTCAAATACGTCCATTTGCAAGAGGTAGGCACATTTCAAATTAATATTTCGCTCAGAAAATATTAACTATTTTACACCAAACCAGTGGTAATGTATTTAAATAAGTACCAATATATTATGTTTCTATCAAAAAGATTTAGGGAAAAAGGTAATGTAAGTCCACTGCTGTTTAGCTGAAGTTGCAAGCCACAAATTGACGTTTAACTATGATTATTGAATGGCCATTTTCTTGTGAAATATCAGTACTAGGCATTTCACACTTACCAATGACCACCCCCTAAAACCACCATCTCTGAACCATATAAGCACCTCAGAATAGCCAAAGCTTTAATGGTTTGGTAGATAGCACTATGGCGAAAGCATCGTTTTTGGGTGTGGTCAGTTTCGGACGTTTGTCCCGGATTGGGGTTCGGGCAGCGTCACCATGTTGACCGTCATGGTTAACTTGCCCAAAAACAGTTGAGATTATCTGTCCTAAATGAAATGCATACAAACTCATATACAGGTCCTAGACTATAAAGGTACAAGTATGTGATAAACATTTTTACAATATAGTTTGCATTCTGTCTACATGGATGTTTTTTATCTTGCCCTGCCTAAGCAGTATTAGTATTACCTGGTTGCAGCAACCAACATCCCACCTCAAGCAGGTCATATTTGCCATATATAAGTTCTGCATGACCCAACTACTGCACAATATTATGCTGATATTCCATTTTTTGATCACTGTCATTGTGATATGTCTAAGCTTTAAATCTTGATATTACGTGTACATCCCGGATATTCCTGCCGGAAAAGTTTGTTAGTACAAAACATAAACATGGGATGAAAAACATCCCTGGCAAACTTCCCATCCTGCTTCTGCTTATAAACATGGCATATAAGTCAGGATAAATTCAGAGCCAGACAAATGTAAACAGACTTTGACTGATTGCATCATACATAATTGACTGTATTTTTAGTACGGCACTGTATTGTACATACTAGCTGTATTGCATCAACAAATAAAAAAATATTGATTTAGTCTAGTCTGGACAAGTTGAATTGTATGCACAATTAATTACTGTATATATCAATATATGATATATATTAGCATGAAATTTTTCCTCAAGTTGGATGTAAATTATCTCTAATTCAATACTTGTTCTTACAACATGAAGTCAATTTTTTTGAATAACTGCATGTACACATTCAGTATACCTGTAGTTAGATAGCATTGATCAACACCAAGTCAAAATCAATTCACTGTCTGATTAAAAACATATAATTTTAATTAACTTGCTTCTGTGAGCATAATAAAATAATATAATAATGTTTCAAGATTTTGAAATCACTGACAGAATCAAAATGAGAAAAGTTATATAAAAAATACACAGCCAGTGACAGCCACATAGTATGTACAGTGCAATCACAAGAAATATTTAACGAATTTACATTCATCTGGCATTTTGAACTGTATGTTTGTACAGTACGATTGCATAAAAGATTACATGGTCCGAACCAGAATGCACTATCAGACTATCCAAAACAAACAATCCCTACAGTATTACTATGTCCAATCTTATTGTATGTGTACACATTTACAAATATTTGGCTTACCTCAACAGAATTAAAATTCCACATATTTATAACCCAGATAAAACGACAAAATTTAGCACATTACTTTTTCTAAAGGGTGGGAAAAGACATGGAAATCACTGACTGATATATTACAACTAGTGGTGGACACTAGGAGGGCCAGCGGGTACAAAGTATAAAAAACTGGAACAATTATAATTTTGCAGATGAAAGACACATCATGGTTCAACTTAATAGTTCACAAGATTGTTTGGTCAACTTACTGATTGCCAAATGATTTTAATTGTCAATGGGAGAAAACTTAATGGGTTGTGCCCCATAAAATATATTTGCAGGTTCAAGTAGAATTTCCATCAGCTGGTGTTTACCATAATACTTTTGGCATGTTTAGAAACAGACAAAACAATATTGAAGCATTCTTAAAAATTAATGGGTGGCCGCATTCTTTCACTTCTCCCAAGTGGTCAGATAGGCCAGTTAACCCATTAAGCGCCAGCGCTCTCCCCTTGATGAGTAAAATCGTCTGGCGTTAGACAGACTAAAATATTAAAGTAGGGTACATCAGGGTGCAATGCGACTCAATGGGTTAAGCACCAGTAGTCTCCCCCTTGATGAGTAAATTTGTCTGGCGTTAAACAGAGTGAAATAATAAATTAGGCAGAGTTTGAAGTTAGTAGAAATTTGCTATTCACTTTTTATTGCATGAGTCAATCAATGGGTAGAAATTCGCTATTCACCTTTAAAAATTTCATTCGAACCCTGAAAGTATGGTGCATCACCACGCAGCTCAGTGGGTTAAACAATTACTGAACAAGAATCATTGTTAATGTATGAACTGTTGTAGAGGACAGTCAGGGCAGTTGTACGAAGCCATCCACAAGAATGGAACTCAGCGTTCAGGTAATTAAAAACTTAAGGAATACACAAAAACTACTAGAATAAGTCTTGTTCCCATTACCTTGCAAATAATCAAATGAATGCATTCCATTTTTCGGTTTTAGAGCACCTGCAAATGAAATTATCAACAAAACTTTACTTCAAAACATCAAGGCCCTGGATGGAATGGACAAATTTCCAGACAATGTAATTGAACGTCAGACAACAGTTTTATTAACTTTAATTTCTCTCCTCGATGAGCTGAATCATCTGTCATTAGACAGAGCAAAATAATACTCTACTTAGGGCATACAATACTGTACTTAGGGTAGGTGCAATACAACTTAATGGGTAAAATACTGTAGTTTACCGTCAAACCAGATGCTCTCTTGCAAGCAACATTGCAATATTGTCCCACAATATTGCAATTTTGATAGCGAGATTGCTCTGAGCAATTTGCAACCGACGCGAACAAATTGCAAGTTGAAATTCACAAAAGATTTGTAAACAAAGCCTCTGATTTGACTATAAGAAAGAGGGAAGCACCAATCCAGTTGCTCAGACTATTTGATTGGCTTCCCTCTTTCATATAATCCTAACCTGAGTATCAGGCTCTCGGTATTGAAGAGAGCCTAACACAATTCGCCTCTACGGGCTTTCCACCCCCAGAATATCAGCCAATTAAAATTATTTCCGGTTGTAAGCATATTTCCGGTTGTCCGCTACATTTCCGCTACAGGTATGTAAACTATGTATGTAAATACGCAAATTTTGTTATTTGCAGTTTTGTATAAATTTGAATAAATACGGAGAAAAATCGGTATGTTTTTGTAGAAATATCCACATGATGGAATTCTAAGCGTAAACTATGCCTCATTCGGGGAACCATAGCTCGATGGCTTTTTCCAGGAGTCTAAAGAGACAACATCCGGCGCTCTGAATAGGGTTTCTTCCTCGGTCCTCGTGTCATGTTAATAGAGACCTTACGATTTTAGGACGGCAACGGCGACTGCCAAAACAAACTCCTTCAAATAAATGGTAGTCGATAGTTGGTCGTATATTATCAATCGTGTGAATTTAATACAGTTTTAGAAGTTGAAGACATGGGTTTTATGTTTGCGAAGAGTTCTGCTAATCCCAGTTTGAAGTTGCACTTGTTGTGGCTTGGAATGCAACCGTTGTAGCAACACGTGAAAATCTGTGATTTGGCGTTTTAAACAGAGCGAGGACAATTTCTAAATTATTCATTTATTGTAATTACTCAAACTTTTCAATAATCTATTGTATTGGTTGCCTTCGCGTTGCCGTCCTAAAATCGTAAGGTCTCTAATAGTTTATTCGAGACAGCTATTCGCTTCAACTGCATCTGACACAGCGGCTATTGTCTTCAATTTCTGCCTGATGTTCGCATATTAGTTCGAGTGAGCTGACTACTATATCCTTGCAGGTCTTGGAAAACAGCTCGGCAATAAACTGATAAATAAGGCTTCAGCTTTTTGGAAATAATTATTTGAAAATTTCCGACATCCACATATTTTCGTTCTAGGCGACTATTACGGCGAGATATTTAGACACGCTTTCTACAATGACTATGTAGTTTTAGTTTTATACCGAGTAAAATGTTGCTGCAAAAGCGTTTTCAACGTCTTTTCGCACCTATTTTGTCATTTTTAGGCTTAATTAATTGAAAATAAATTTCAGAAATAAAGCACTTTTAACAGTATATTGACAAAATTACAAATTCTATTTTTGGTGTTTACATACGCCGGTTTGATCACATGATGCGTTTTATCGTCTCTTAGCCAATCAGCATAACATCCAGATTCTGGATGTTGAACATGATTTTAGAGCCGTTTTGTGTCAGGCCCTCTTTCAATACCGAGGGCCTGATACTCAGGTTAATATGTGACCCTCTTTGGGAAAACATAAGTTAACGTTTTTCCGTTAAAACGGCCAAAAAAACGGATTGCAAACGGATAGTGAACGGTTTGTATAAACCGCTTTCACGGTCTTCGAAAACGTTAAAACGGTGCCATGATATTTTTTAACGCTTTCGAGAAACCGTTTTCACGGTTAAAGGTTACCGTTTAAACGGATGGAAGAAGCCGTTTTCACGGATAGTGGCATCCGTTTTAACGGATGAAGCCACCAGTTTAAACGGATGAAGGAATCCGTTTTAACGGATAGAGGAAAGTGTGCGTTTAACGGATAGCCGTTAAACGGTTTGAGGGATTAAAATAATTCAGCAGCTGTGAGTTGTGGAGAAGCATTATATAGTCAGTGTACCTGTTTTTATATGCGATACACTAGGGGAATTAAGTTAGTGAATGTAATAAATTTTTATATCATGCACCAAATCCAGTTGCTGCTGAAACTTAAATATTTTAACTGTAGAGTGTAGTGTATTATATATATATATATATATTCCCGCACATGCAGGCTAACCCATGCCGATATTGATGTTGTATGTGATGTTATATGATAATTATGTTCGTAATAGATGAAAGTTATGAGGACGGGACGTTGTAATTTTATATTGAATATAGTTAGATCAGCGAGTAGAGCGAATTAAGCTTATTAACAGTTTTGATTATGCGTGTTTATTATACGAGAAAGTTCCTGTCAATAACAACATGCAGTACTCGCTGATTTATGAAACGCTTTATTCATATTTTTTATTCAGCCCCCTATATATATCTACCTAGAAACAAAATACCTACAGTAAGAGCTTGTGCAATTAAGTTGTCTGCATCCTCTCGCTTATTACATCCATATAGCTACTTTGTTTTGAAGCTGTCGCGCAGCTTAGTTCAATGAAAACACGAAATATTATGAACAGGGATATTCTATTTAGTGCAAATTCTAGAGGAAAGTGAGCTGTTTCCGTAATATTATCAAGGAAGAGCTTTTAGCAAGAGAAAATCCATTTTTCTGGTCTGAAATCTTCACCAAAATTCTAATCATGCCAAAACAGCACAAATATCCAATTTAACACCGCCACATCAACATCGAGCATAATCATTTACTGTGGTAAAAAAGTACCGAATTTCGCTATAGAGTGTAAAATACTGTCACACTATAACCAAGAAAATGCAGTATACCATCAAGAAACATACTATCTGGCCTGGAAATATTCAGGCCAAGAGCACAACACAACAATGCAAAAATTTGCAGATACGTTACGACTATATTTAAAAAATAGTTATAGCAATCTTGTCCTGAATTTATCCAAGCCAAAACATGGCAACAATACTCAACAAAACGAGCCAAGACGATAAAAGCTGCTTACAATGTCAATGTGAAATATATTTGGCTAGCAAATATCCAGGCCGAAACTTTCCATTACAATGCGATAATTTGCAAATACAGGTAAAAAAGTTATAGGAATCTCGCCTTCAATTTATCCAACCCAAAACATGGTAACAAAACTGTACAATTTCGCACGAAATATCCTAAAAAATCACCCGCTTGGCTTAAGCCAAAACGCGATAAAAGCTGCTTACAATGTCAATGACAATTTGAAGAATACTTGGCTTGAAAATATCCAGGCCAAAAATTTCAATTACAATGCGATAATTTCCAATTACAGGCAAAAAAGCTATTGGAGTCTTGCCCTGAATTTATTCAAGCCAAAACACGGCAACAAAATTCTACAATTTCGCATGAAATATCTTAAAAATTCACCCGCTTGGTTTGAATAAATTCAAGCCAAAATGCAAAGCGGCAAAAGCTGCTTACAATTTTAAATATTTGGCTCGAAAATATCCAGGCCAAAACTTCCATTACAATGCGATAATTCGCAAATACAGGTAAAAATGTTATGGGAATTTTGTCCTGAATTTATCCAAGCCAAAACATGGCAACAATACTCTACAATTTCGCACGAAATATCCTAAAAAATCACCCGTTTGGTTTGAATAAATTCAAGCCAAAATGCAAAACGGCAAAAGCTGCTTACAATTTTAAATATTTGGCTCGAAAATATCCAGGCCAAAACTTCCATTACAATGCGATAATTCGCAAATACAGGTAAAAATGTTATGGGAATTTTGTCCTGAATTTATCCAAGCCAAAACATGGCAACAATACTCTACAATTTCGCACGAAATATCGTAAAAAATCACTCGCTTGGTTTTACGTATTTGGCTTGAAAATATCCAGGCCAAAACTTTCCATTAAAATGCGATAATTCGCAAATACAGGTAAAAATGTTATGGGAATTTTGTCCTGAATTTATCCAAGCCAAAACATGGCAACAATACTCTATAATTTCGCACGAAATATCCTAAAAAATCATCCGTTTGGTTTGAATAAATTCAAGCCAAAATGCAAAACGGCAAAAGCTGCTTACAATTTTAAATATCTGGCTCGAAAATATCCAGGCCAAAACTTTCCATGACAATGCGATAATTCGCAAATACAGGTAAAAATGTTATGGGAATTTTGTCTTGAATTTATCCAAGCCAAAACATGGCAACAATACGCTACAATTTCGCACGAAACATCCTAAAAAATCACCCGCTTGGTTTTACGTATTTGGCTTGAAAATATCCAGGCCAAAACTTTCCATGACAATGCGATAATTCGCAAATACATGTAAAAATGTTATGGGAATTTTGTCCTGAATTTATCCAAGCCAACACATGGCAACAATACTCTACAATTTCGCACGAAATATCCTAAAAAATCACTTGCTTGGTTTTACGTATTTGGCTTGAAAATATCCAGGCCAAAACTTTCCATGACAATGCGATAATTCGCAAATACATGTAAAAATGTTATGGGAATTTTGTCCTGAATTTATCCAAGCCAAAACATGGCAACAATACTCTATAATTTCGCACGAAATATCCTAAAAAATCATCCGTTTGGTTTGAATAAATTCAAGCCAAAATGCAAAACGGCAAAAGCTGCTTACAATTTTAAATATCTGGCTCGAAAATATCCAGGCCAAAACTTTCCATGACAATGCGATAATTCGCAAATACAGGTAAAAATGTTATGGGAATTTTGTCTTGAATTTATCCAAGCCAAAACATGGCAACAATACGCTACAATTTCGCACGAAACATCTTAAAAAATCACCCGCTTGGTTTTACGTATTTGGCTTGAAAATATCCAGGCCAAAACTTTCCATGACAATGCGATAATTCGCAAATACATGTAAAAATGTTATGGGAATTTTGTCCTGAATTTATCCAAGCCAAAACATGGCAACAATA
>CACRXK020007946.1:0-20319 GCA_902702795.2 Paramuricea clavata
TAATTGGCGCAGATTATTTGTGGTTATTTCAAGAAGGGCGTACGGTTAGGGGCAAGAGTGATGAACCTGTTGCGGTACAAACCAAATTAAAATGGGTGTTGTCAGGTCCACTGAAGAGTAGCTCTGAAGATGATGATGGTCCTACATCGTGTGCACAGGTAAGTATAAACCTTATTGGGCATGTAAATTCATCAAAGAATAGGTCCCTTGAAGCATGTGTTGAAAAATTATGGGATTATGAAACGTTAGGTATAAAGCATGAAGAGGAAGCTAGTGAGTTATTAAATGATTCAATACATTTCAATGGCCAAAGATATAGTGTAAGTTTACCTTGGAAGGAAGGGCATAGTTTATTGCCAACTAATTATAGCTGTAGTGTGCAGAGATTAAAGGGACAGCTTTTAAGATTAAAGAAGGAGCCAGAAGTTTTACAAGAGTATGATAGAGTAATTAAAGAACAGTTAGAGCTAGGTATTATAGAACCAGTTGTAGAGTTAGAGAGAGCTGATAAGATCCATTATCTACCACATCATGCTGTGGTTCGTAAAGATGCAAAGACCACTAAGGTCAGGGTTGTGTATGATGCATCGAGTAAAGAGACTAAGAAGGGTGTATCTTTAAATGACTGCTTACATGTTGGGCCACCTCTATCCCCGTTGTTGTATCACATTATATTGCGTTTTAGAGAAAAGCGAATAGCGCTTGTAGCAGATATAGAGAAGGCTTTTTTAAACATTGAAATTGATCCGTGTGACAGAGATTGTTTGAGATTTCTTTGGGTGGGCAACATACATGAAGATGAGGTGAAGCCAGTAGAGTATAGATTTTGTAGAGTTGTTTTTGGTGTGAACTGTTCACCATTTTTGCTGAATGCCACACTTCAACACCATCTTGACCGCTTTTCGAAGGGTAATCCTGAATTGACTCGAAAGTTGAAGGACGGCTTTTATGTTGATGATCTGGTAACTGGAGAACAAACCCCTGAGCATGCATTATCATTATATGAGGCTTCTAGTAACAATTTAGCTTCTGGGGGTTTCAAGCTAAGGAAATGGCTCAGTAATAGTAAACTTGTATTAGAGAAAATCCAATCAAAGGAAGAAATCAAGCCTGATAGAGGAAACTTGGCATGTGAAGAAACATTTGCTAAGTCATCCCTTTGCATGACAGGCAAAAATGACACATCAGAGAAAGTCCTTGGGTTAGCTTGGAATTGTACAACTGATGAATTTCAGTTTTTGTTTCAGGGTTTAGTTGAGAAAGCAAAATCGCAACCTGTAACCAAACGCAATATTCTTAGAATATTAGCTGGGTTGTTTGATCCATTGGGAATTCTTAGCCCAATGGTAGTAAGTATTAAGATGTTGTTTCAAGCACTGTGTTTGGACAAAGTAGATTGGGATTCTGAATTAAAAGGAAAATATTTGAAGCAATGGTTAGGTTGGGTTCATGATCTTGAAGTTGTAGGTCAAATTATGATACCAAGGTGTGTGTATGGAAATCTAATTGGAAAACCCAAATGTTCATTACATGGGTTTGGTGATGCTAGTTTGAAAGCCTATTGTGCAGTTGTGTATTATGTCTGTGAATTAAATGGTAATTATCATGTTGAACTCCTTACTTCAAAGACTAGGGTAGCACCAATTAAAGCACAAACTATTCCTAGGTTAGAACTGATGTCTGGATTAATTCTAGCTAGGCTGATGGATACAGTTAGATCAGCACTTTCAGTTGATGTCGAGATAAGCAACACCTACTATTGGCTTGACAGCAAGACAGCACTGTGCTGGATCAATAACCAGGGCGAGTGGAAACAGTTCGTCAGACATAGGGTTAACGAAATTTTAAGACTGAGCAAAAAGGAAGAGTGGGGACATTGCCCTGGCCTAGAAAACCCCGCAGACCTAGGATCACGAGGGGTATCCCCATCCAGATTGAAGGAGAGTGCACTTTGGTGGAAGGGTCCCAATTGGTTGTTAGGTCCACAAGTAGACTGGCCTGTTGCTACAGAGATTACAGAAACAGAAGATAGTTTGAAGGAAGTTAAGAAGTCGGTCACAATGACAGTGCAGGTTGATAGTGAATCAGCCAGCTTAGAGAATGTAATTGATGTTAAGGCATATAGTAAGCTTAATAGGTTAATAAGGGTAACATCTTGGGTAATGAGATTTGTGCAGAATGTAAAGGCAAAATCACAAGATAGGGAAATTTATTTAGGTAATTTGACAGTAGAGGAGATAAGATATGCAGAGAGTGCATTGATTAAGGATGCTCAAGTCAGTTTGAGGAATAAGAAAGATTTCCCGCATTTAGTAAAACAGTTAGGTTTGGTTGATAGAGATGGGATTTTAAAATGTAAGGGTAGGCTCTCTAATTCAGATTTAGAAGAAGCAGCTAAGGAACCAATTATTCTCCCGAAGGAGCATTGGCTAACAGAGTTGATTATATCCGCATGCCATAAACGAGTTCATCATTGCGGGCTCAGAGCTACTCTGGCAGAATTGAGAGGTAAGTATTGGGTGCCACGAGGACGTCAAATAGTGAAGAAGGTGATCGGTAAGTGTGTTGTCTGTAAGAACATGGGGGTACGCCTTATGGAAAACCTGATGAGGCAGGTTTACCGGACTTCAGGGTGCGGGAGTCACCACCATTTGCTAAAGTTGGGGTTGACTTTGCTGGTCCGTTGTATGCAAAGGAAGGTGGTAAAATGGTGAAGGTGTACATAGCGTTGTTCACGTGTTGTGTCACGAGGGCAGTTCACTTGGATTTGGTAAGAAATCTTAGTGCACCTAGTTTCTTGAACTGTTTGAGGAGATTTGCAAGCAGGCGAGGGGCACCGACGCTTATTGTTTCAGACAATGCTAAAACTTTTAAGGCGGCACAGAAAGCAGTGAAGAAGTTGTACGAGAGCGGGAATGTGAGAGCTTATATGCAAGATAATTGTGTGAAATGGCAGTTTAATTTAGAGAGAGCGCCTTGGTGGGGAGGATTCTTTGAAAGGTTGGTTGGTTTGGTGAAGAGGTGTTTACGTAAGGTGCTGGGGAATGCCAAGTTGACATTCGAAGAACTGTTGACGACTTTAGTTGAGGTTGAAGGCACGTTGAATTCTAGACCGTTAACCTACATTTACGATGAGGTTGAAAACGATGTACTAACACCGAATCATTTGATCTTTGGTCGTAGATTGAGTTTAATTCCAGACGAGACTAGTTACAAAATTGAAGAGAATGATGAGACAAAGGTTAAGCGTAGGTTTAGGCATCTAGCGAAACTGCGAGTTCACTTTTGGGAGAGATGGAGAAAGGAATACTTGACGAATTTGAGAGAGCATCATAGAAGTAAGAGGGAGAAGAGGGATAGGAACGTGAAGAAGGGAGATGTAGTTTTAGTATTTGACGAGAACCTTAAGAGAGGATTTTGGAAGTTAGGTAGGATTGAGAGTTTAATTGTCGGTAAAGATGAAGTTGTTCGAGGAGCGAAAGTGAGAGTGATGACTAAAGGAAATCCAGTATATCTTAATAGACCAGTTCAGAAATTGTATCCTGTAGAGTTAAATGAGAACGGAAGCAGTACAGAAGAAAGAAAGGATAATAAAGTTGAAAATGAAGTGGATGGGTATGATAACCAGAAAGGAAAGACGAAAATTAATGAGAAAGGAAAGACGGAAATGAATGAGAAAGACGGAGAGAAGGGTAAGGTGGAAAGCCGTGTGCGCACTAGGAGAGCAGCAGCGTGCAGGATGCACATTGGAGAACACAAGTCATGTTTGACCCTTACAGGCTCAAAGGGGGGAGTGTGTAGAATAATTTGTAATACTATATTATTGATAACGACGTAGGATAACAAACAATGGGTGATTTAGTTGATTGACGTAAGAAATGTATCGTATGTCATAAATATTAGACTTTGAATTGATTGTCTGACTGAAAGCACGAGAGAAAACCAGAAGGATTGTCATGTTATGTATTTTATCGTTTGAATCGTTTTAAATAAATATGTTTTAAAGTACGCGTGTGTGTTCTATTTCCGATGGTATTGTTCTGATAGTATACAGTCCCCACGAAGCGCAACTGTCTTGCGGTGTAAGACAGAAAAGTGCAACACTTACTTTACCTACCAATTTCATTCTTGGTACGAACATAGAAGGCGTTGGCCACCTGCGAAGCAGTATTCCAACTATCAAAAGATATAACTTTATTCAAAATTCACGGTAAATTTTATTTCAGTAATGCACGCAATTCTTACACCAGAGGCGAACACCGTATTTGCATAACATTTTTTTATTTCACACAAACTTTACTTACTCATGTTTTCTGTCAATGGTCTTGCCAACATTATGCAGTTCCATGAAATTCAAATATTTGTGAGAATTCACAACATTTTGGAACCATTGGTCAGGCTGAATATCCAGCTAGAAAAAGAATGGTCACATGATAAAATTCCTCAAATGCATGATAATGTTGTTTCGGTCGTATCTAGCTGAAAAACATAAAGCCTTTTCAACCAAGGTCTTCGTCGTGCATTAATTTCAAGACGATTTTCAGGTGCAGTAGTCACGAAGAGAAGCCTGTCAAAACATTGCTTGGTTCCACCAAAAACGTTTTTCACAAAAATCTTACATTCTCTTACATTCTCATATTTCAAAGTGAGATCCTTTTCGTTCCACAAGTAGTCAGGGTAACCGACTTTGGATAGGAGGTTTTTCAGCTGCAACAACAGTTTAAAAAGTGAGTCTAATTTTTCATTTGATGAGACACGCACACGCAGTCAAACTTTCAGTAACGGTGCGATGGGTCGTGAACGCCGGTCTTACCTTTAGTTCAACAGCTTTTCTGCTTTTACCACTTAACCATGTTTCAGTTTGTGCATTATCTTTGAATGCCTCAATAATATCACTCATCATCTCTTCAACCTTTGGTAAATATAATAATAGTTCGTGGTAGCAAGATATTCAAAGATATTTCCCATGGTTGTTAGTGGAATAGTTCCCATAGTTAGCAAAAAGTTCTGTCTAGCTTGTTCTATGTAGATGAATCACTACCGTCAGTTGTTGATGGTTGTGATAATGTGGTAAAAATCATGTTGATTTACATAAACGTTAGCTTTTATAGTTTCTCGGCTTATGCTTAGGTCGTATGATGAGTCGTTTTTTAAGCCATTTAAAACACTCGCAGTCCGTGGTTTATCAGGATATAAGACACTCGGATGTCGCGTCGTGTTTTATTATAGAGACCTTACGATTTTAGGACGGCAACGTGACGGCAACGGCTACCAATACAACAGATCATTGAAAAGAATTGAGTAATTACAATATATAAATAATTTAGACATCGTCCTCGCTCTGTTTACGACGCTAAATCACAGATTTTCACGTCTTGATACAACGGCTGCATTCCAAGCCACAACAAGTGCAACTTCAAACTGGGTTTAGCAGAACTCTTCCCAACCATAACACCCATGTCTTCAACTTCTAAAACTGTATTAAATTCATACGATTGATAATATACGACGAACTATCCTTACTACCATTTATTTGAAGGAGTTTGTTCCGGCCGTCGCCTAAAATCGTATGGTCTCTGATAACACAGCCATAACCCTTAAGAACCTTCAAAAAATATAGACGTTTGGTTGCTTTCTTAATAACATACTCTGTATTAGATTCCCAATTTAGATCATCGTCTATCCAGAGTCCCAATACACCCTTTTCATAAATGACTGCCGATTAAAAATTCTTTTATGTGCATATAAATTGGCCCAACTAGCCTCGTTTCTGGGTAGAAATTCCTTTGAAATCCTAACATGCATACGAGGCTAGTTGGGCCAATTTATATGCACATCAAAGAATTTTTAATCGGCAGCCATTTATGAAAAGGGTGTATAACTTGTAAGTTTTCACTCTAGACATAGGTTGTTACCCAATGCAGACAGGAGGGATTACAGTCTTAATCTTTCTAAAATCTACTACAATTTCATTGCATTTCTTAGCGTTCAATTCCATTTGCTCATTTTCCGTGAACCGAATTATGTTATCAATATTATTTTGACCATTTTCGGATACATGATTAGTGACATCAACCACTTCGGATAAAGTAGTGTCATCCATAAACATAACAATGTCGTCTTGGTCAGAACCTCCATTCTGATCATCATTTGGTGTTTCAACAACATTGGCCAGCTGGTTAATCATTATAATGAAGGCCAAGGGCCCCCAATTTACTTCCTTGTGGGATCCCTCCTTTTATACTTTTACACTCTGATTTGTGGTTTCTACACGTACACATTTGTAGTCTACCTTGTAAATACGTCGCAAACCATCTTATTAACGAAGGGCGCACGGCGCGCACACCAATGTTCATAAAATTTCCTGACAAAATGTTATCGTTGATCAAATCATAGGATTTACAAAAGTCCAAAAAGGAGATTCTTACAACTTTCCCCGTGTTTTCTATGCTCTTATACCAATTATGTACCAAATACACTAACGTCAAAACAGCTGAAGATCCCGCAAGGCCACCAAATTGAGAATCACTAATTTCTTCTTGAACGTCCTCAAGGATCGATTCAACAGCATACGATTCTTGCACTTTGGAGAGTACGCTAGTAAGGGAAATTGGTCTTAACTCCTCCACTCTATTACATGGGGTAGTTTTGGGGATAACACAGACGTTAGAAATTTTCCAAACTTCCGGAAATTTCATAGTTTGGAAGGATTGATTAAAAATATGTACTAAAGGTACTGCAAAATATTCAGCGAATAACTTTATTATCTTTAAAAGGGGTCAAATGGCCCATGTGCTTTATTGGCATCTATGCCTTTTAATTTCTTTATGAGATTCGTCACAGATATTTGAGGCAGGGTCTCGTCTGCTGTAATCGTCAGCCACTCATCAGCTACTTCTCGGTAGTTCTTAGTTATAGGTCTGTGAAAAAGGTGTTAATACACTCAGCAGACTCTTTTGCGCTTACAGTACACGGGTAAAAATTGATCATATTGTTCGGCGTTGTTCAAAACAGGAGCGAACAATGTTGTGCTGCACCCCGTGAACAATATTGTTAACAAGTTGTTCAACCATCAGTACTGTTGCTACTTGTTAACATGATTGTCAACAAGTTGCAACAATATTGATGGTTCAACAACTTGTTAACAATATTGTTCACGGGGTGCAGCACAACATTGTTCGCTCCTGTTTTGAACAACTTGCATCAACATGATGATTTTTACGCGTGTATATAGTGGATTTTCAGTTTCCGGATCTATAATAGAGACTGAATCCTGCTTATTCCAACAACTTTCTTTGTCTGTTTCCACCATAGCTTTGGGTTATGGCTGCTTATCTTATCGGTTTAATTCTCTTATCGTAAAATTTATTTTTCTCTTTCCGAATCTCAGATACAATTTTATTTCGTAAATACTTAAAGCGTTCGGCTTGTCCACGTTGGTATGCTTTATCGCGATTAATATTATGCATCATTTCCTTGACATTTCCTTGAATATATGGTTTATCGTCCTCATACACTTTGATTGATTTACAAGGGAAGAAGGTATCAAACATGTTGTTAGTTGCCTCAAGACATAAATGAATGAAGGGAAGAAGGTATCAAACATGTTGTTAGTTGCCTTAAGAAATAAATGATTGTATATGCAAATCTTGTCTTGTATTTTGTCTTGTATTTACTTTCGTATCAATTTAAAATAGTTTCTAACGAGTAAAACAGAGCTGTAACGGCCTCCGAGCCATGTTGATCAACTCTGCTAGAAAAACTTCCTGTCACGGCGTGAAGTGCTGCGTACTATACAAGACGTGAAAATATGCATTTTGCCGTTGTCAACAGAGCTTGCACAACGCCTAAAACCCCTATAGCCGTCGTCCTGACGTCGCCGTCTTACATTCGTAAACTCCCTATAGTATCTGATAAAGCACTCCTGCTTGTGTTTTAGATCAGTGTCGTGCACAATGGATAGTTTTCTTTGTCTAAAGATGTTCACCCTGGGTGAAGTAAAATTGCCAACCTTTATTCAAATATTGGTCCAGAATAAGTATAGGAAGAAACTTAAACAAGCCTAGCTTTATCAATTCTAAACTGTTCTACCCAGTAGTTTCCCTGCTGGCAGAGGTCTCTATTTGTGCTGGGAAGCGAAGGACCTCTGCCTAGATCTGACACTTCCTCAGTCCATGATCGTGGACGAGTCAAACCAGTTTGTAAAACAAATTTTGAAACCGGTTTAGAGAAACAAATAGTGCATGCTCAGAGCTGAATTACGCTGTAATGTCATCGAGCCCGTAGTGTCAAAATGGCGGCTCGCACAGCGTTGTCATTTCCATAGGTCTCCCGAAAAGGTCTTTTATTTTCCATACAATTTTCCATACAATTTAAAAATCCATACAATTTGCCTTAAAATGCAATGCTTTGACATGCAATGCTTCAATGTACAGTAAAACCTCTATAATTTGTATTACATGAAGTACGTGTAACATCACAATAGCGTTGTGTCATTATGTAATATATACACGGCATAAAACGCTCAGGTTATGCAATACTGATGAAAACAGGATTGAACAATGTTTTGCTGCCCACACTGTTCATAGCTGTCAACAACATTGAACAATATTGTTACACCCGATTCAGGCTCAACAGCATTGTTCAATATTGTTGACAAGTGTGAACAACGTGGGCAGCAAAACATTGTCCAGTCCTGTTGAGCAACGGTCTCGGCGTTTTTTGCCGTGTATCCCCAAGGTTGGCAACTAAATACAAATTTAAAACTGTATACAAAAACTTAATGACGAAAAAACTCGTACATAAACATCGAAATTCACTTAAAAAACTAACTCACTATGGTAAGAAATAACTGTAATTCTTCTACATTGTGTTTTCTTGTTCTCTCATCACTTTAAAACGAGTTAATTTTGCGAAAATTCCGAGGAAAATTCATCAAATTCGTAACTCAATTTGATCAAAACTATGCGGGATGATGGCTCCCGGCGTTACGTCACAAAATAAAGCTCTCTGATTCGCTGGGAAATTTCAGCCAGCCAATAGGAGAGTTTTTTTGAAATTTTAAACATTTTCAGCAAATCAGAGAGCTTTATTTTGTGACGTAACGCCGGGAGCAGTCATCCCGCATAGTTTTGACCAAATTGAGCCATTTTCCTCGGAATTTTCGCAAAATTAACTCGTTTTAAAGTGATGAGAGAACAAGAAAACACAATGTAGAAGAATTACAGTTATTTCTTACCATAGTGAGTTAGTTTTTAAGTGAATTTCGATGTTTAATTTATGTACGAGTTTTTTCGTCATTAAGTTTTTGTATACAGTTTTAAATTTGTATTTAGTTGCCAACCTTGGGGATATATACACGGGAGACCTATGGTCATTTCGAGGTTTTTCATGTTGTTTGAAGTGCTCTAAGTTATGTAATTTATATTTTCAAAGATGAAACTGTGAACGCAGTGACAGAAGAACAAAAGAAAGCAATCTTTTCTATTTTATCGGGCCGAGATACATTTGTTTGCCTTCAAATTACGGTAAGTTTTTGAATTACCAAGTTTGAATTATCCAAACCGGTTTGATATCACGTGGTGAACATCACTCGTTGTCATGGCAATTTTTGCACATGCGCGACAGAAAACGTGTCAGATCTAGGCAGAGGCACAGAGGAAGTATATAGGCAGAGGCTCAGAGTAAAGATATACTCTGTGGCCGAGGTCTCTTCTTCGCTTCCCAGCACAAATAGAGACCTCTGCAAGCAGGGAACCCAGTAGTGGCCCAGATACTCACATCTGTCTTCACTTTGGCAGAGAAACGTTTCCTGATAAACAGTGCTCCCAGTAAATTACTGAGTCGGTTACTGGTATATGAATAACATGTTTCTGCCCGCGACTCTGTCTTGCCTTTCAACCGAGTGTACAATTTACGAAAGTCATTGCTCAGCAATGGAATATAACTTTTGATCATTCGCCACACCATAAAGTTGGAAAGAACTCTGAGAATGTAGAATGTAAAATTAACTAATTATGAAAGAGTTGATGAGAGTTGATGAGTTGTAACTCTCGCTCGCGTTTGACATAATTTTGACATCTCATGCAACTCTCATCCACTTTGAACTGGTTCAAAATGTTGATGAAAGTTGATGAGTGTTCTTGCTAGGTGCGCAGTAATATCAAATCAACTCTCATCAACTCTCACGCAACTTTTGTTCGCGTTTGATCGGGGCATGAGAGTTGAGAAAGCTCTCATGTAGAACTCTCGTTTGCCAATTTTCGTCCTCGCTTAACTAAGACAGGCATGATATTAGGACGCATTGATAAATAAAATATACAAACTTTTTATCAGTTTTCTTGAGTAATTTGAACAGCGTCGGTAGATATTTTGTCGCCAGAACTACAATTGGATCTTTTCGCGTGAGTTTGTTGGGAGCAACGAGACTTTGAAGATGATCAAACCATGGAAACTATTTTCAAAAATAAAATTTTATCGATATTGTCGTTGATGTTTGCTGTCATCGTCGACACTCTTAGTACATTATTCGTTCACTATAACAAGCTGCATATCTTATAGCCTGCTCACAGACGTTGTAGTATTTCGTCGCTTGGCGTAAGAACTACAACGTCTGTGAGCAGGCTACATATCTTACACAGGTATGCAGCTACCCTAGGACATGCATGAGTGATTTAATTAGTTCACCATCCAGTTCTTCATCCTCCTTTCATGTGAACTTACCTGAGGTAAGGTTTGCTCCAGTTTTTTGATAGACACACGAGCATAACGCTTTCCCATTTTCCCTGAAGTTAGCTAAAGGCATAGATACACAAAGAGTGAACTCACGCACTGCAAAAAGTCCTGGAGGCATGAGTATTTAATTAAAAAATTTCACCCACTGCTGTGACTCAAAATTGTGAGTAAAATTCCTCAAATTTATAAGCACATTTACTCAATTTTTTTACTAAAGATGTATTTTACTAAGTCAATTTTCTCATAAATTTGAGTAATTTTTTGCAATCAACATATTTTACCTGGGCAAGCCCAATCTCAAATCTAATGACGTCTTTCATCGATTTTTTGGCATAACTCATGTCAACTCCAGTCAAATTGGTCACTTTGCTCATATAGTAATACAATAGTCGAACTGCCTAAAACAGAAAAACAAAATATGCAAGTTATGACTCATATAGTATGGTTAGGGAGTGTTCATTATGTATGGTTTTGGGGGGAGGAGGCCTGATATCATAGGGGGCAAAAAATTTTGTTTTGGGGGGTCACCAGAGCTTGGGAGTAACAGATGGGGTATCATGAAAGTTTTAGTTCTGGCAATGTTTTGACCTCTTTTAAATATGTTATTTTATAACATGAAAATTTTGAATTATTACATGGCTACAAGTTTACTTACAGGAGCTTTTGCAATATTACTAACGTCATAAAATCAGCATGACTGCTCCACCTTTGAATTTACTATATGATTAAATTCTTAAACACGTCCGAATTTATCATTATGATAAATTCGCAGCACATTTTGAATTTATCATAATAATAAATTCGCGGCACCTAACACTAACCCTAACCCCAACCACTAACCCCTAACCACAGAAGACCCTAACTTTTTAAACTTTTTGGATTTTTACCCCCAGCGTGACCAGCCTCCCTTTTAGTGCCATTACATTTATAACGAGAAGTCTTGTCTAATGCTTGTGGTTTTATGATTAACTCTATTGATAAATTCAAAATGTGCCGCGAATTTATCATAATGATAAATTCGGACGTGTTTAAGAATTTACTCATACAGGTATAGTAAATTCAGAGGTGAAGCTCATGTTGCATAAAATAAACTTTTTAATTGGTTAACTGATATTGTACATACCATATTTATACAATTGTACTGTATTTTATATAAAATAGGGGGGCCACAAATGTTTTTGGTCTTTTTTTTGGGAGGGGGGGTCATGTAAGTTTTGCTGTTGCCAGAGGGGGATCACGTAGATATCGAGAGCGAGCCCCCCTCCCTCAAACCATAAATAATGAACACTCCCTTACGATTCCAAAAATGATCTCTATTTCAAATCAAGTCAAATCAAATCAATTTCTTCTCCAATGATTAACAAAAAAATACAGTACACAGAATGAATAAAACTGATAACGACTTATTTACATTGGGCGCCTTTGTTAATACATATAAAGCAGGTAGACCTTGAGGCAATCAATCATAAAATAAATTAATTAATTAATTTAAATAATTACAAAAATTATTTTAATTACAATGAGTAGAAGGAAATCACACTGATCACATATTCATCTAATAGGAGAATTATTAATTAAGCAAGGAATTATCAAATCAGGAGTAAATAGCGATCGATATGATGTTCATTATCGAGACTATATTTATTTAAAACAAAAACAAAAAATGCTTTAAATTAATCTAGACTTGAATAAGGAAACACTTGGCACATCACGAATGTCACCATCCAAAGTATTAAAAAACTTCAGAGCTTGAAAGATAGCTGTAAATTCTCTGACTGATTTGTCCTACAGAAAGGTGTGTATTACATCAAAATTCTCATACGCTTTTGAAGCAAAATAATACGTTTTAAATTTGAAAGGTATAACTAGTAGAACCCCCGACAGTGATACAATATAGTAAATACTGTAAAAAGAGATAAATTAGGGAATAATATAATTTACATAAAGAAGATTTTGAAAGAAGAAACATGAGGTTTCCAATAAATATGTTCATCTAGGAGAACATCAAGGAAAACAATCTATTTATAACCCTATCAATTACACAACCATTTATCATTATAGATAAATAATTAATTCATTATACATTCTTTTTTGTCGTGGTTTAAAGATCATATAATTAGATTTCCTAATATTTATCGACAAATTGTTAGCCTTGAACCACTCAGATAACCTTTCAAACTCGCAATTATATATATTAAACAATCAATTCTAAAATATTAGAAACATTGCCTAGATTGTTGATGCAAAGGAGAAATAGGAGTTGGACCAAGGATGTATTATTATATTGAACAAATTGCAATGGATTGGAAAGGTAATTAACTTTTCAGCCACTAAGTGCGGGAAATTGATATCGCTTTGTGAAAAAAGGTGAGATACAATTTCCCGTGTGTAATACAAAATGACTGAAAAACGGCAAACTTCGCAGGGCTATATTATCCGCATTTTACAACATTTTGCAACGAAACTTTGGAATATTACTAATTTTGTAATGCTCTTTCAAGCCGTGATAAAATTGTTCTTTCAAGCCGTGATAAAATGTTTGTCTGGAGTTGTCTATATCAAAATTTTGTTCATTAGGGAATAGATCCATTTACAGGTGTGTTTTTTTTTCTTATTAATGACTTCATTCAATATTTGCCAACTTATTTTAATATTTGCCTTGAAATACTCTAATTGTTTGTCATATATAGTAAATGCGTTTAGCAACTCTTAGAGAATGAGTCAATTTGTTTTTATCTTTTATAAGATGCCTCATTAGCATAACTGGGAACACTTTTGTCCACCTTTGCGGTATTTACCCACTTATTCGACCCATTTCTTAGCCCACTGACGGACTCACTCGATATTCGTTTTGGCCCATTGTCCCTTGCATACATGCGACTTGGCCTTCTCTACTTCACAGAACTGAGTGTTCTGCCTCTTCGTCTCCATAAAATGCAATTTGCACTTTTTTGGAAACAGATCGCCACCGCTTTTTGACTACAAAAGTTAATCTGAATGCTGTACGACTAAACCATTTCTACGTAACTTTGAGAAAACAACAAGCATGCAATATTTGTTAAGTTGAAGACACTTCCCTACCTTTGGACTGCCAAAGAAAAGTTCAGGACGAAGATCTAATGGCGCCCTATCTATCTAGAAAAATAGATGAATGTGAGAACCTTTCAGATATTATTAAACTAAGCTAACTTTATTTACTGGACAGCTCAGTTCTAAACTGTTCTCCCTAGAGGCCGCCCAGTAAGGATCCTCTCTTATTGATCCAGTGTAACTACAGGAGAAAACCTAAATTAAACTAACTTTGTTTATACTGGATAGCTGTATCAGTCCTAAACTGTTCTAGGGCAAATTTTTATTTCGGGGCGCTTATTTTTCCCAAAAATTTTACAGCAGTAAAAATTAAGGTTCAACAAAATTTTCCCGGACAAATTCCTGTTAAAACATCGGTAAAACCAATTTGTTTGGACCAATATCTGTAAAATGTAGGTCTAGAAATTTTTTCTCACACCATTACTTATATTTTGCCTGGGTCAAATTGCCCCCTTTGCACCCCCTCCCCTTTGAAAGGCCTTGCTCCTTAGAGGACAGGTCCAGCCGGTAAGGATCAACTCTTATTGATCCAGTGTCAGTACAGGAGAAAAGCGAGAATAGCTGCATTAGCTGTGGTGGACTCAAACTGGATGCACTCTTCTCACATGCGATTGGAGTGGAAAATACAATCAGACAACTGCATATGACAGAAATTGAGAAATGAGAAATGTGATCGCTGCCACAGAGGTGAGAAAGGCACATGCACTTAGTCATTAATTTAATCAACAGCGGGACTAAATACCATCAATATATTCTGCCTGGCTGTTCCGTTCCTCGATGACAATGGATCAGGAACACTCTCGATGGAAAAGAACAATTGAGTAGACGTATATTCCTTTTGAATTTTCTTTAAAGTCTCAAAAACATCCCACTTTCCAGATTTCCAGCCGATCTTTTTATCAACCGCCCATGAATTCAAATCTTTAATATACTTTCTGATAGGCTCGTTTCCAAGCTTGTCGATCGCCTCAACATTGAGACAAGATTGGAAAAAAGTCCGAACTTTTTTTATAGGTGAAAGGTTATTTAGAGAATCATTACTGACCAAAGCTTCTTGCATAATTTCGTTATTTTTGTCCCTGAGTTCAGTGATGGCTGAAATTTTATGTTTTCCTTTAGGTATCGGGTTCTTTTTCATCCATTGTCCACAAGCATAGTCGTAAAAATCATCGCACGGCTTCACCTCTTCATTTATCGCTGCTTTTATATGCGCAGACACTCTCATGCACTGTAGAGTAACACAAATTTTATTATATTTTTTTTCTGTCAAAGTTTCATCGCGCACCGAAATATTAGGATCAGAATTGGTAGTATCGTCCTGGTAAGCTACAGGCAGCGAGTTAGAAATTTGATAGACAAACGTTGAAAAAAGAAGTGTTGTTATAAAGGTCGAGCAACGAGCCGCCATATCGTTTTGGACTACGTGTATTTTGTTTAGGTCATCCAGTTCATAGGTGCCGGTGACTGATATTTCAACAGGTTGAACCACAGGGGCCCCACTATGAGATATGATTGAAATAATATTGTATTTATTTTTAAAAACCTACTTGAATCCCTTGATAATCAATTATTTCTTCTCTCGAAGTTCTGTAAACATTAGTGATGGGCGATTACCGATTACTTGGTATCGATACCACCCGATACCAGGCCCAAACAGGAAGTAGTCGATACTGCACGGTATCGAAAAAGTGTTTCGATTACTTTTAAAATAAGACATTCATTATAATGCTGCAGTTGTATCATCGTTTTCATGGTTATTTCTAATAACATTTATGTACTTTTTGGTATTTTGCTGCATTTATCAATTTAATCAAACTTCCTTTATACTTTATTTGACATTCTATCCTCGCCGACAGAATAAATTATGAAAAAAGGCGGGAAATAAAGTAATTTTTGTTTTTTTTATGGATTAAAATGGTGGATCAAATCGTTACTGTTAAAAATATGTAACTTTTTGAAAATTGGAGGAAGTAATCGTTTGGGTAATCGATACCTCGATACTTTAACCAAAAAGTAATCGGTATCGTATCGAAACCGATACTAGTGGTATCGCCCATCACTAGTAAACATTTTGAACTGTTTGGAGTCATTATACTATCACTCTACATGACGTTTTACGAAGTATAGATGATCGCTGACAAGTAAGAACGCGGGCGCGAAAAGACGAAGGCGGCGAAAGAAGGGAGAATTAAACTAAAGGGTTGAAACTTCGACTAGATGACAATTCTAAATGCCTTAAAATTCACAATTTATTTGTGTTTTCGAATATTTTTTTCAGATTCTATGTCTTTTTGGATATATCTTCACAACTGATGTAGTAGATTCAATAAACGATTGATTTTTCGTATGTTTTTACATGAAACATTCGAAGGGTTTTTTCGCACAATGTGTTCCATAAGTAGGTTGTTCTCGTGACGTCAAGTATAATGAGTCCGAGCCATTTAAAAGGTTTACAGAACTTCGAGAGAAGAAATAATGGATGATCAAGGGATTCAAGTATGTTTTTAAAAATAAATACAATATTTTTTCAATCCTAACTCGCATTGGGGCCCCGTGCGAATTTGCCGGAGAACAACCTACTTATGGAACACATCAAACGATGACCCGCCGAAGTTTCGACCCTTTAGTTTAATTCTCCCTTCTTTCGCCGCCTTCGTCTTTTCGCGCCCGCGTTCTTACTTGTCAGCGATCATCTATACTTCGTGAAACGTCATGTAGAGTGATAGTATAAGACTCCAAGCAGTTCGAAATGTTTACAGAACTTCGAGAGAAGAAATAATCGATTATCAAGGGGATTCAAGTAGGTTTTTAAAAATAAATGCAATATTATTTCAATCATAACTCATAGTGGGGCCCCCTGTGGTTGAACTATTGATCGGAGTATAAGCTGTCAGTTATCGAGATATCAATGTTTGAGACAAGATTTGCCGGGACGTTTAGAGCGAACTTAGTTCAGATTTGGAAAGTGTTTGAAGCCTGATCACACTATCAAAATTTGTGTGATCACAGTTGGAATATTGCATAGTCAAATTGTAAGTTTTGAAGGATTTCAAAAAAAATGTTTGAGTGGACTGGCTCGCTGTTTTTAAGACCGTTTCCAGCATGGCCAGAAATTGCGGACATGGATTCTGAGCATGTGCGAACTTTCACAAACAAAATGGCGGATTTGTTATATATAAATCATTAGGAGTGGCGCGGTTTTTTTCAATTTAAACGTGTTTGATAATAGCTATGTCATTTGCAGACTTCGCAATATTATAAATTATATCTGGACCATAAAACAGAAAAGTTTCGCATCGAAATCTTACCTATAAGTTGTTCCATTATTCAAGTTCACTTCATAGTACATCGGCGTATAATAAAGTATAATGGGTCATTCCATTTATTATCCGCACCCCCCCTATGGATGAGCTCTGGTAAAAATGTTACCTGTAGGAATCGGATTTCAGAGAAGTACCCTGTTGGAATCGACAGTATCAATCTAAACCCTAGGAATGCTGCTAATTGCCAATATCTCACTGGTAGGAATCTGCTAATTGCCAATATCTCACCGGTAGGAATCTGCTAATTCCCAATGTCAGACCGGGGGGGGGGGGTGAGAATAATAAATGAAATTATTATGATTCTCATAATAAATATTTGGCAATATAGTATGCTACACCTTGACGGCAATATCTGACCGGTAGGAATCGGGCCAAAGGAATCTGTTAATTCCCAATATCTGACCAGTAGGAATCCCCTAAGTCCTAATATCTGACCGGTAGGAATCCGCTCATCCATAGGGGGGGTGCGGATAATAAATGGAATGACCCCATGTAGGCTATTTACACACAAGCAATCCTGGATAATCCTGGATATGATAGAGATGATACAAGCTGTTCATTTAAAAATAACGATATAATTCTATTTCACAAAGCAAAAAAATTAAATCTCACTTATATTATTAAGAATATATATAAAGCAGAAAATTAAAGCTTGTGTCAAAACGAAAGCTGTTTATAAAATTTATAAATGTGGTATAAATGTGGTATACAGTAAGACAAATATATTGTCGTTTGACTTATCTTTGATGTATGACTTTACTGTAATACCGTAGATTTTCAACAGACAGCTAGACTTTGACATATACCATGATCGTTGAAATCTTGCAGGAAATTTTATAGTCTTTTGACGGGATTTAAGTTTTGTGATCAGGCCTTTATAATCAACAATCTCGATACAGTTGGCGTCTTGGCGATATTTCGGAAATCAAAAGATCTCGCTATTTCGTTCCAATTCCACATCTCATCAATAAATATATTCTTTTGGTCCGAGTATCAGGATATACTTTAATACTAACAGATAAATATAAACCACATTGGTCGGTCTAGAGATATGAATTTTCTTGTAGGCTTATTGCCACGCCGCCCAGGCGCTTTCTTTGGCAAGTCTACGAGTTGAAATCTGATCCAACTTGCTTGAATTGTAACTCGACACTAGATTATAAAGCATAAAGTCACATCACGATAAATATTAATTTTTAATTGCAGTTCTCTTCGTGATTTCTTGTTGCAAATTTAAATTTCATCACACAAAATTGCAAATATTGTTACAAACGCGACAAACACGCTCCTCTCCCACCCAGAATCTGGGTGACACGTGACCAGCCGAAACCAGGGTTCTTTCCTTCGCCTCGCGCCGTTCTCAGAAAGACCCTGGGAACGAGGTTGTCTTTGGTCATGATTTTAATTTTGTTGTTAACTCATTCTCGTACCCAGAGCCCTTCTTACGCGCAGTCAACGGAGCACGACGAGGGGCTCTGGCCAAATCCATAACCGGATACCATAAAAACATGGTATCCGGTTAAACACTGCGCATGCTCAACGTCAAACGCGGATAAACACTTCGGTATTCTTGTTTGTTTCGTTTTGAAAGTTTTTCTCCAGGAAAAAACCACAAAAGCGGTAGGTTTCGCTAATTTTATTTATTTAAATCAATTAGTAGGTAAGACGTGATGTTCTCAATGCATGCAATCTCGTACCCAGAGCCATCAACGATGGCTCTGGGTACGAGATTGCAATGCATGTTGATAAAAATTTAGTATCTATTTCCCTCTTAAACGTTGCCAAAGCAGTAATGGCTACGGATACGAAGACGAGAGATTGTCTCACTATTTTATATTCGATTTTAAGTCGCTGTTGTACAGATTTTTAGACTTTTTTGTGTTTTATTAAAAGTCAACAGTCATACATAAGACATACTATACTGCAAATCATTTGAAAATTGTAAAAAATCGGTTTCTAGGAAGAAAATAGTCATCACAATTAACTTCATATTCTGGCTGGCTTTAATATTTTCCCTTCAGATGGCACTTCAGCTTTGAACATGTAACACAGATTTGTTTGATTAACATCACTGATTTGGAAATACGACGAGCATCTGCCATAAAATATGCTGACTTTTTGCTATGAGAACATCACGTCTCAACCTATTAATTTCAATCAACTAATTGATTTAAAATAAAATTAGCGACCTCTACCGCTTTTGTGGGCGATTATCAACAACAATCTTCCTAACTGCTTCGTACTGCTGTTCTTTCAACTTTAATAATGTCTTTTCTCCCAATTTTCTCCAAAACGAAACCAACGCTTCATGGAGCGCTTGATTTTTATTTATATTTTATACAATAAACCATATATTTCGTTGTGGCCAATCAGAAGCCAGTTTGATATGGATTTGGCCAGAGCCCCTCGTCGTGCTCGGTCGAACGCGCGTAAGAAGGGCTCTGGGTACGAGAATGGCAACCTCGTTCCCAGGGCTTCAGTGTGAGGACGAGGCGAGACACGGGGAAGGGAAATTGCTAGATAGTATACTTCAAAATAAGGTTTCCGTGTTTATATCAATTTTTTAACTAAGTTAGGGTTAGGTTAGGTATAGGGTTAGGTTAGGGTTGGGGTTAGGATTAAGGTTAGTATTAGGGTTAGGGTTTAGTTTAGCCTTAAGATATTTTTTTCTACGTTATAAAAACGGAAACCTTATTTTGAAGTATACTATCTAGCAATTACCATACTGAAGGGGGGGGGGGCTCTAAACTTTTCAAAGGTTTGACCCCAGGAAATTAAAGTTAAAATATTTACATTTTCAGGTAAAATTTGCATAATAAGTAATTATTTTTGTGAAATGATAACCATCAGTGGCGTAACTACTATGGGCTCAGACTGGGAGAACCCGGGGCCCCCCAACCCCAATGGGCCAAATGGGGGCCCCCCAGGCTCAGGCTGTAGAGCAAATACATTGGCCAGAGCCTCTGATATGTTACAATGTCGTTTTCTGACCATCAGAATTCTGTAAAATCTCTCCCCAAAGTCCGAGAAATGGCATTTCAGAGAGTCTAGATTAAAAAATTTTCCGGAAAACTCGTGCATATACGGCGCTCAACTCGTGCATTCAGCATTTCTACTATGGGGGGAGGGCCTTCGAAAATTTTGAACCGGGGGCCCCCTGATATAACGTTAC